>JAMKQA010000976.1:0-27218 GCA_024699735.1 Posidonia australis | reverse complement strand
AAAACCAACCCAATAAGCCCAATGCATTCTTAAACCATAAAACCATATAAAAGTTCAAAAATAATTCCAGCGAACTCCTGATTTTCCGGTGAGAACTCTGGCGAGCAATTCCGAGAAATCCGGAGCAAATCTCGACCTCCGAGATTCTTGGCCAACCACCTCCAACTCACGCCCGATCCAACGGCGTTGATGGGCTGAGGGGAGGAAGATCCACGGCGGAGAACCACCTCGCCGGAGTATAAAGGAGTTCGCTGTCGACAAAAAAGGGGAGGCTTTTTTATCTTTTTTCCAAGCTTTCGAGAGCAACCAGAGCAACTACGCATCTCCACCTCATGTAATAGAGAGCATGAATTGGTAGAAAATGCTAAGATTGCATGGAATCTACGTAAATTTACTTTCCTAGAATTTATTGTGATTTATTGAGAATTTATGGCGAATTTATTGGCATTTATGATGGTTGGTGTGTTTTGGGTTGTTTTGACCCTTCTGTCTTTCCGATTTTATATCTTGATGCATGGTGAATGGATTTTAGTTTTGTTTGTTGGGTTTTCGAGTAGACTCGAGAGTCTACATCTTATATATTATACAAGATTTTTGGTGCATGTTTAGGGAGTCCGATCATTTGGGGCGATTTCGAACGATAGGGTTTGGACCGTTTTCTGGTTTCGCAGAATTTGACATACCGAAATGAAAACGGCATATCGAACCAGTGGATTTCGGTATATCGATTCCATTCGACATACCGTTTTTCTGTCAGTTAGGTCCTCTGGTCGAAATACGGTCGTCCAAATTTGGACGGTATACCGAATTTGGCCTGAGTGTTACCCTTGACCTGATTCGGTCGACCGATCCAGATCGACCTACCGAACCAGGGGTTTTCGACATACCGAATCTGGGCCCAAATGTGCTTATAAAATGTGTTTTCTGAGGGCTTTCTGGACTATCGTGTTTTGTCCCTGTAAGATGGGATTGTGGGCCATCAGTGGTGGTCTCCTGGGACACCAGATGCATCGTTTTGCCGAGGTTTTGGAAGAATTTTCAAAGATATGAAAATAGTTTGGAAAATGAATTTCAAGGAAATAGTTGGCCTGTTTTGGAAAGTATTTTTCCTGGTTTTCTATGTGTGGTCTAAGACAATGTGGAACCGTGTCGTCGAGACCAAAGAATGTGACGACATTCTCGGGTGGTCGGGTGCGACACCCTGTTAAGGTCGGGGGCCGAGATACCTGAGGCTGAGGGGCGTCGGGTCCTGGAGGTATGAGACTCCTTGACTGTTGTCTCAATGCTAGGGCTGTGGTCTGCGGGTTGAGGTGTCTTATGGCATGACGGGGAGGTATGATACTCCTGTTGTCGCTGTGAGCACTAAGGCTCGGGTGTTGTCGGATGTGGAGGTATGACACTCCCTCCTGAACACCGTGTGTGGAGGACGCCTTGAGGAGGCGTACCCTGTGGTGGCCAGTGCGGGTGGGACACATGCCCCGTAGTTGGTAGCGTCTTGAGAGACAGGACAGCCTTCCCAGGGAGGGGTAGGCTTTTGAGGGTTCTCTTGAGGAAGTGGAATCGCTGGACGATGAACGCTCCTGCACAGGGTGGCCATCACCGTGGCAGTGCAAAACGCTGGGGTCGCTCCTCAGTGGACTGCGTGTGGCCAGAGTTAGGTTGCTTGACGTCGGGCTTCCCGACTCACTGTGTGTGGTTTTGGCCATTGAAGGCATTCGCTTGTGGCTTTGGGCTAGTAGAGCCCTGGTTTGTGGTTTTGGCCGGTGTGGGCCTGATTTATGAGGTTTTGAGAAAATGACTTGCGAAATGAATTTAAAAGGAAAATAAATTATGGTTTTGTTTTCCGCAGTTTTCGTGAGGTGTATACTGGGTGACTTTGGTCACTCATGCGTTTTCCTTGTGGTTTTGGTTTACAGGTGCAGACATGCGATTGGTTTAGCATAGTGCATATAGATCGGAGTCCCCTAGCCACACACACAGGTTCCTGGTAGTTTGATATTTACTGTTTAGCTTTAATTTTTCCGTAATTTAATTTGTCTAAATTATTGTGGAAAATTTGGGGCATGACAGATCTGGTATCAGAACTCCAGGTTCACTAGGTTGCACTACACCTAGGGAGTCCAGTCTAGAGACTCCATAGGTTTTGCATGCATGGTAGGATCTGCACCTGATTTTCGCCATGGTTTTCTGGTCGTTGCTTTGTCTGTGGTGTAGGTACTTTGCCTTTCTCCGGTAGGATGCCTCTTCGTGGTCGTAAGGGCAAAGCCCCTGTCGTGGAGACCGAGTCCCGTGAGGACGTAGGCGGATGGAAGGCAGTTCATGCAGAATTGAAGAACTTGGCACACGGGATTTCCCACACCTTCAGCAAGAGTAGTGCTAGTGGGCCGTCGGGTGACCCGTGGCTGAACCAGTTCACAAAGCTTCGTCTACCACCGTTCAAGGGCAAGGTCAGTGCTGAAGAGAGCGAGGCTTGGTTGGAGAAGGTGGTGAAGATGTTGGAGAGCATGGCGTGCCTAGAGGAGCATTTGGTGCGACTGGCGACCTACCTGCTGGATGGTGAGGCAGAGAGGTGGTGGATGTCGGTGAGGCGGCTGAAGTTCCCAGACTCAGTCACTGTTAGCATCCAATGGCAGGATTTCAATGCTGCCTTCTATGACAAGTATTTTCCCGCTCATGTGATGGAGCAGCTTTGCCGAGATTTCCGGAGTCTGGAGTAGGGCACGATGTCGGTGCTCGAGTATGTGACTGAGTTCGCCCGGCTGGAACACTTTACTCCTGCCTATGAGTCTGAGGAGGAGCGGGCACATAGGTTTCTAGACGGCTTGAACCCTGGGCTACGTGTGCAGGTGATGGGTTGTAGGTGCCACACTGTGGAGGACATGGTTGGGATGGCTTACCGCTTTAAGGCTGAGCATCAAAAGTTTTCGGAGAGTCGTCCCAAAGGGAAGGGTAAGTCTTCTTTTACCTCCTGGTTCTCTTTCTCTGGTCCTCCAAGTGCCGGTAATTTGGGTAGCCCTGAGATTAAGAAGAAGGCGAGGTCCAGTGTTTCCTCTATAGGCCAACGGAGTTTTACTAGGGGTAGCGGAGCTGGCTTTAGTCAGACAGGGTCCAATGTTCCTAGTGGGAACTAGTGCTTCAACTGTGGTCAGGTGGGCCACATCGCTGCATATTGACCTTAACCTTGGCGGACCTCAGCTCATGTGGTGTGCTATAATTGTGGGAAGGTGGGACACGTTCAAAGATCTTGTTCAGAACCGCCTAAGAAGGTAGGAAGCGCACCGTAACAGCCGACTAGGGGACGGGTGTTCACCATCGCATCTCCAAGCTCTGGGTCTTCGAGAGATGTTGTTGAGGGTAAGGATGAATAGTTGGTTCTGTAACCCTCTAAGATATGTTGTAATCTCCTTGTAATATGGACATCTGCCTAATTGTATAGATGTGTGGTGTTGTTTTGTTTGGCCATCAGGTTCTTTTATTGTGGCTGGCCAGATGGCCAAAGTGCTGTTTGACTCAGGGAGTTCTTTCTCCTTTATCTCTGAGTCTTTCGCGGCGGAGTTGGGAGAGAGACCAGCTAGACTGGCCTTTCATCTTAGCATGGTGACGCCGCTGGGGGAGCACAGTTTGGCATTGAGGTATCTGCGGTCTGTCGACTTGACGTTGGATGGCAGAGAGTTTGACGCCAGCCTGATCGTAATGGACATGTAGGAGTACGAAGTGATACTCGACATGGATTGGTTGGCGCAACAGTCCACTTTGATCGACTGTGCTCGGAGGAGAGTTTATTTTGGGTCTCCTGAGGATGAGTCTTTCTTTGTGCAAGGTGGGTGTCAAGGTGAGCCTAAGCTTGTCATTTCAGCTATGAAGGCTTATAAGTCTTTGGTCAGGGGTTGCGTAGGGTATCAAGCCAGTATAGTTACCTCCACTTCTCTTGAGTTGGGTGTTCACAACATCTCTGTGGTGTGTGAATATCCCAACGTTTTCCCTGACGATTTGCCTGGTATGCCACCTCATAGGGAAGTAGAGTTCTTGATCGATCTGATCCCTGGTTCAGGTGTTGTGTTGAAGCCTCCTTATCGCATGGCGCTAGCGGAATTATGAGAGCTCAAGACTCAATTGCAGGAGTTGCTGGACAAGGGGTTTATCAAGCAGAGTGTGTCTCCGTGGAGAGTGCCTGTCTTGTTCTTCTGCAAGAAGAATGGTTCGCTCCGACTATGTATAGATTATCGGATGTTGAACCAGATCACGGTGAAGAACAGTACCCCCTGCCCCGCATTGATGACCTATTCGACCAACTGCAGTCTGCATCGGTGTTCTCGAAGATTGATTTGAGGTTAGGATATCATCAGTTGAGGATCCGAGACCCAGACATTCGGAAGACTGCTTTCCGGACACAGTATGGGCATTACGAGTTCAAGGTAATGCCATTCGGCTTGACCAATGCACCGGCTGCGTTCATGGATCTGATGAACAGAATTTTCAACCCTTTTTTGGACCTGTTTGTTGTGGTTTTTGTTGATGACATGCTAGTCTATTCTCCTGATGTTGAGACTCACGCCTTGCACCTGAGGGTAGTTTTGGATACTCTGAGGCATCATCAGCTGTACGCCAAATTCTCCAAGTGTGAGTTCTAGCTGAGCGAAGTCATGTTCCTTGGCCATTTGATTTCTGGAGAAGGCATCAGAGTAGATCCTGCCAAAGTGGAGGCGGTGAGTAGTTAGGAGCGACCCAGGACAGTGTCGAAAATCAAGAGTTTCTTGGGTCTGGTGGGCTATTATAAGAGGTTTATCAGGGATTTCTCCTCCATAGCCGTGCCTTTGACAGAGTTGACTAGGAAGGGTGTTCCTTTTTGCTGGGACCAGAATTGTGAGGTGAGTTTCCAATAGCTGAAGTCTCATCTGGTTTTTGCCCCTATGTTGACTCTGCCTTCTAGAAGTGGTGGCTACACTATGTATAGTGATGCCAGTGGCATTGGGTTAGGGTGTGTTCTAATGCAGCATGGCAATGTCATCGCATATGCTTCGCGCCAGCTGAAGGACCATGAGAAGAACTATCAGACCCATGATTTAGAGATGGCTATTGTAGTGTGCGCTCTTAAACTTTGGCGACACCATCTCTATGGGGAGTAGTTTGAGGTCTTCACCGATCATCAACGCCTGAAGTATATCTTCACACAGAGGGACCTCAACCTGAGGCAGCGCCGCTAGGTGGAGTCTTTGAAGGATTACGATTTCAGCCTGTCCTACCATCCTAGCAAGGCCAATGTGGTCGCTGATGTCCTGAGTCGGCGTACGCACGTGATGGCGAGCTTGATGGTCAAGGAATGGACCATGTTGGAGGATTTGGTAAGCTGCAGGCCGAAGCGGCAAGCTCGGGGAGTGGTTGGTGCTTGGGTGGCCAACTTGTCTGTTTGCTCGAAGCTGTTAGAGTTTATTGTCGCCTTTCAACAACTGGATCCGTTTGTTCAAGCTGTGCTTGAGAAGCTTGAGGCTGGTGGAGAGCCTCATTTCTCTATTGGAGCATATGGAGAGCTGAGGTATGACATGCGTCTGTATGTGCCCCAGCATGAGGAGGCCAGGAAGAGGTTGTTAGATGAAGTGCATCGGTCTAGGTACACTATTCACCCTGGTAGTACGAAGATGTACCGAGACCTGAAGCGGAACTTTTGGTGGCCTGGCATGAAGAGAGATGTTGCTGACCACGTGGCAAGGTGTACTACATGCCAACTGGTCAAGGCAGAGCACCAGAGATTTTGTGGGACCATGCAGCCGTTGGATATTCCGGTGTGGAAGTGGGAGCACATCTCGATGGACTTCGTGACTGGTTTGCCACGGACTCAGAGGAAGAACGACATTGTGTGGGTGATCATGGATCGGCTAACCAAGTCTGCTCACTTCCTGGCCATTCGGGTGAAGCTTTCGATGCACAGCTTGGTGGAGTTGTATGTCTCCGAGGTGGTGAGGTTGCATGGTGTTCCGATGTCCATCGTGTTGGCAGAGACATGAGGTTCACCTCAAGGTTTTGGAGAACTCTGCAGGAGGCCTTTGGCACTGTGCTCAACTTTAGCACGGCATTTCATCCTCAGTCGGATGGTCAGACAGAGATGACTATCCAGACGCTGGAGGATATGCTCAGAGCATGTGCCTTAGACTTTCAAGGGAGTTGGGAGGACCATTTGCCGCTGATTGAGTTCGCCTACAACAATAGCTATCACTTGAGCATCAGAATGGCGTCGTATGAAGCTTTCTACGGTAGGCCATGCAAATCGCCGGTTTGCTGGAGCGAGGTGGGCGAGCATCGGTTGATTGGTCCTGAGCTTGTGCAGCTGTATGCGGACAAGGTGGATTTGATCTGGAGCAGGCTATTGGCGGCACAGAGTCAACAGAAGAGCTATACCGATAGGAGGCGGAGACCGTTGAAGTTTCTGGTGGGAGATTATGTGTTTCTGAAGGTGTCGTTGACCATGGGTGTCATGCATTTCGAAGGCCCGTTGTGTGATTTTGTGTTTTTGGGCTTGGGCCTCGTGGGCCAGCTTCTATTTGTGTGTCCCTGTGCGTGGTTGGCACTGTGCATGTGGGGCCTAGGTGTGGGTCCGTGTGGGGCCCAAGTGTGGGGTCCCCGTGGGGCCTACATTTGTGGGCTGTTGGTTGTGGCTGGTGGTTGGGCAGAGTGGTTGGTTGCTCATGCAATGTACCGGTGGCTGAGACGCGCAGGTGAGCACGTTCTTAGCTACTGCAAGTGCAGGCTTTATAAGCTGCACCGCTCTCCTCCGTCGTCATCGTCGTCTTCTCCTTCCTTCTTCTTCTTCCATTCTCTTCCTCCTCGGCGGCGCATCCCTCTTCCTCCCCCACCTTCTTTCTCTTCCTCCCCACTCTTCCTTCTCCTTTCCCCTTCTCCTTCCACCTGACCTCCTCTGTTTCCCCTATTCTTCCATCGCGTGCGCCGAGAGAGAGATCGAGGGAGCAAAGCGGAGGGCTCGGGGTGGTGCGCGGAGCTTGCGTGGTGTGCTCCCGTGGTCGTGGTGAGGTCGTGGTTGCCAGAGTTTGCCGGAGTTGGTTGGAGGATCGTCGGAGCGCATTCTCAGGTACGTATCTCCACCTCATGTAATAGAGAGTATGAATTGGTAGAAAATGTTAGGATTGCATGGAATCTAGGTAAATTTACTTTCCTAGAATTTATTGTGATTTATTGAAAATTTATGGCAAATTTATTTGCATTTATGATGGTTGGTGTGTTTTGGGTTGTTTTGACCCTTCTGTCTTTCCGATTTTATATCTTGATGCATGGTGAATGGATTTTAGTTTTGTTTGTTGGGTTTTGGAGTAGACTCGAGGGTCTACATCTTATATATTATACAAGATTTTTGGTGCTTGTTTAGGGGGTCCGATCGGAGGTCCCATTTGGGGCGATTTCGAACGATAGGGTTTGACCGTTTTCTGGTTTCGCAGAATTCGACATACCGAAATGAAAACGGCATATCGAACCAGTGGATTTCAGTATACCGAATCCATTCAGCATACCGTTTTTCTGTCAGTTAGGTCCTCTGGTTGAAATACCGTCGTCCAATTTTGGAGGGTATACCGAATTTGGCCTGAGTGTTGACCGTTGACCTGATTCGGTCGATCGATCCAAATCGGCCTACCAAACCAGGGGTTTTCGGCATACCGAATCTGGGCCCAAATGTGCTTATAAAATGTGTTTTCTGAGGGCTTTCTGGACTACTGTGTTTTGTCCCTGTAAGATGGGATTGTGGGCCATAAGTGGTGGTCTGTTGGGACACTAGATGCATCATTTTGACGAGGTTTTGGAAGAATTGTCAAAGATATGAAAATAGTTTGGAAAATGGATTTCAAGGAAATAGTTGGCCCGTTTTGGAAAGTGTTTTTCCTAGTTTTCTGTGTGTGGGCCGAGACAGTGTGGTATCATGTCATCGGGACTAGGGAATGTGATGACATTCTCGGGTGTTTGGGCGCGACACCCTAGTTAAGGTCGAGGGCCGAGATACCTGAGGCTGAGAGGCGTCGAGTCCTGGAGGTATGAGACTCCTTGATTGTTGTCTCAAGGCTAGGGTTGTGGTCCACGGGCTGAGGTGTCTTGTGGCATGACGGGGAGGTATGATACTCCTGCTGTCGTTGTGAGCACTGAGGCTTGAGTGTTGTCAGGTGTGGAGGTATGACACTCCCTCCTGAGCACCGTGTGTGGAGGACGTCGTGAGGAGGCGTACCCTGTGGTGGCCAATGTGGGTGGGACACATGCCCCATAGCTAGTAGCGTCCTGAGAGAAAGGACAGCCTTCCCAGGGAGGGGTAGGCTTTTGAGGGTTCTCTTGAGGAAGGGGAATCATAGGACGGTGAACGCTCCTACACAAGGTGGTCGTCACCGTGGTAGTGCAGAATGCTGGGGTAGCTCCTCAGTGGACTGCGTGTGGCCAGAGTTAGGTTGCCTGGCGCCGGGCTTCCCGACTCACTGTGTGTGGTTTTGGCCATTGAGGGTCTTTACTTGTAGCTTTGGACTAGTAGAGCCCTGGTTTGTGGTTTTGGCCGGTGTGGCCTGATTTATGAGGTTTTGAGAAAATGGTTTGTGAAATGAATTTAAACGGAAAATAGATTATAGTTTTGTTTTCCGCAGTTTTCGTGTGGTGCGTACTGGATGACTTTGGTCACTCATGCGTTTTCCTTGTGGTTTTGGTTTGCAAGTGCAGACATGCGATTGGTTTAGCATAGTGCATATAGATCAGAGTCTACTAGCCGCACACACAGGTTCCTGGTAGTTTGATATTTACAGTTTAGCTTTAATTTTCCCGTAATTTAATTTGTTTTAATTATTGTGGAAAATTTGAGGCATGACATCTGAATGCTTAATTGAGCCTCGGTGGCTGGCTGTGCTCCACGGATGACCATCTCGATGGACTTCTCGTCAAAGGGCCTATCACGGACCTTCGAAGCAAGAGCACGCCAGCATCTGACATACACCCCAAATGGCTTGTGGGGCTTCTGCTTGGTGGCAGCCAAGTCCTCGTGCTTAGGGACAAGGTCGAGGTTGAAAGAGTACTACTCCAGAAATTCCTAGCTGACGTCATTCCAAATCTTGATTGATGCCATGTCTATAGAAGTAAACCGCTTCAGGGCAGGGCCAATAAGACTCTTCTAGAATAGACAAATTAGGAGCCTTTCATCAGCTTGAAGTTGAGCGAGGTCCCCACAGTACGCTCTCATATGTGAGATTAGGCAGCCTTTACCATTGTATTTTTCAAAGTTCGGGACTTGAAAATTCGACGGGAGAGTTGCTTTTGGAAAGTAGCAGAAGTCTTGAAACTAGTAAGATTGGCAGTCACTGCCCTGCACTTGGCAAAGTACTCTTTCCAAATCGCTCATGCGTATTAGGAGAGCATCCGATGTCGCCACTGGTAAAGCTGGTACAGCTAGGGTGATTCCTACGTATGTCGTCTCGCTCGCACCTATGTGAGCCTTTGGATCCACCATCATGTCACCTGGTGTCGTAGCATGATAGCCGACATAACCATGCTATGTTGTGTTGTGTTATAAATGCTCGGATCGGTATCTGATGCAGGGGAGAGGGAGAAGCAGTATGCAATGTAGAGTGAGGTGTTGTGTAGGGGAGCAACAATTGTTTTGTTGGTACAACTCCAGGCAGTAGGCTATGGTGATGTTGTGCTCCTGTCAGACCCAAAGGCTGACCACCAGGTGGAGAAGTAACATGTTGTGCTGGGGGTGGTGTAGGTGTGGCAGGCAGAGTGGACAGCCCCATTGTTGAGGCAACAAGAAGTTGGGGCGATGGCCGAGGTGGCGGAGGTGCAGTAGGGATAACCTAATATGCCGAAACAAGATATAGAGGGACCTCAAGGATAGCAAGAACATATGTAGACAAAGCAGGGTTCATGGTAAGAGCCATGCCCTGCAAGTTCTAGGCAAGAGCCAAGAGATGCAGCACTTGGGAAGGAGATGACCCATCGGTAGTAGTACTGAGGGATGAGAGTGAAAGCAGGATGGATGTCAACGGGGGCATGAAGCTAGACTATCCATAAACAACGAAACCTACCAGGGAAGCTGTCACAGCAAGTTAGGTGGCAAAAGTTACAAAACCCTAGGGTGAAACGGACATAGACATCTCTAGGGCCTGAGTGGCGATCACTGTGACAGACTTAGTGATGGACTCCAGACCAATTAGGGTCTACTAGGGTTCAAAAATAGTAGGCAAAGAGACCCCATGGAATTGGTATGTGCGAGGAGTGGAAGGTACAACAAACGTCACGAGGAAAGAGGGACTAAAGTCGACATCCTCTCCAAAACAACGATGAGGAGAGGCTTGCTGTGGCACTGGGCCATCACGAAGCAAGAACAAGTGCAAATGGGGCTTCAACAGTAAAGAGGAACACAGACCCTATGACGAGCTATCATCGAAGACGATAGATAGCTCAAAGAGATGGCTAAGAAACTAGGTCAAAGGGGGAAGTCAATGAAAGGGTCTCCAACTTCGACTAGGGAACTCACATACTAACCTATTCAAACATGAGACAAGGATTAGTAAAAAGGACAAAGAACACAATGCAGAGTTTATTATGGTGGCATGAATGGCACACGTGCAAATGAATGTGTCTAACATGCTCTCTCTCACCAACTAAGTGTGTCTTAGGAGGCCAACTACTCTGGACTCTCTCATGGGTTAATGGGTTTTCGACTCAAGATAAAAAGTAGGTCCCTGCTTTTAATCCTAGCCAAAGCTAAGGCTACGAGTAGGTGGTGCGTTAGTAGCTTCGATCCTACCAAAGCATGGATTGTACCCTTCACTAACATCGACATGACCTGGAACCAGGGGGACACACTGGTATCTCATTCTATGCTAATAGCAATAGAACGACAGACCAAAACTATCCTTCACAACTGTAGGTAGACTTAAAGGAGAGAGAATGCATGTTCCTATATGCTCCAAGCATGCAAATATGATTAGTATTTTTCACTTGCATTTTTATTAAACCATGAATGGGAAAATGAATGTTCTTGCCTCTAGTTTTGCCTAAATTCTTTATTCCTCTTGTAGTTTTTTTAATTTAACAAGGAAAGGGAGGCAAGCAAGTCTCTAATTTTCCTAGATTAATGCAAAAAGGGGAAGAAAACAAACAATATGGCAATGCATACATCACACATCAACCAAAAGGCATATGCATGCCATGTGGTAGTGTTGTGAATCATGCTTGTGAGAAATGAAACAATCATCAAGTCAAAAGGCATGATATCATGGCATGTGTAAGTATAATGACATAGCATATGTGTAAATTTAACAATCACATATCAAAAGGCTTGCCAAACATCAAATAAGGCAAACATGAGCAAATTAACATACATAAAAAGCCTAACAAGCAAAGACAAGCTAAAATGAAAGTCAGAGTCTCACATCCCTAGTGGAGTTGTCAGCTTACTGTGACCATGCAGGCGGGGGACCCTCGGTGCGTGGAAGGGACGTGTGAGGACCAATAGGGCCACGACGAGGGAGAAGTGGCTAATCTGAGGGAGGTTGTTCCACTTGGGGAGAACAAAATATCACGAAAACGGATAAGGAAAAGAAGAGTCGCCATCTAGTCTATTCAAATTAGAAGATAAGGAAAATCAAAGAAAATAAGCAATGAAACAAATCGAGCAAAAACAAAAAGATAAATGAATCCGTGCTAATAGATGTGATACATGAGTCGATGCAAGCCAAAGAAAGGATAAGAACTCCTGTTACACATGAGAAAGGTGTTAGGCACTCCCATACGTCCGACAAATCGGCCTTTCTCAGCTTTCTCGCCCACAAGTGAGGCTTTGTGGCCATTTATTAGCCATTCATGTTTGCCAATTAAGCATTATGATGCAAGGATAAAAGCATGCAAGGGAAACAAAGATAAGCAAAAGGGAAAGAAAATCAGAGCAAATAGAGAGTGACATGTAAGAAGCATGATTAGAGCAATAACAAGTTAAATAACAAGTGAGGAACTCAGTCTGGACAGGCCAAAATCCTTGGAAAATTTGCACAACATGGTTGTGCAGGCCTACCACGATACTGGGATAGGCATCAAACATTAGACTTTTCATCGTCCCAAAAGCAAAAAACTAAACCCAATCCATCAATCCAAAGACATGAGCAAGCAGAGCAAGAAATAGCGAATCCAAGAGCATAAATCATAAACCAAAGCTAAGCAAAGAAAGCAAGAACAGAAGGGGGCTCGATGTGCCCGTGCACTGGACCCAGCCAATCACACATCTAGCCTACAGTATCGGCCCAAGGTCTAGAAAATGCATCAGACGACAAACCTTCATCGTCTTCCCCAAGCTACTAAAATATAAACAAACACAATACAAACATTCAGGATGATAAAGCATTCATCCAGGAACACTTGAGAGCAAATAAACCACATGCAAGACCAACGAGACACCCTCTCCTCTCTCAGCCATGTTCGTCAGACTGGATGTCGTCTGCCAGCCATGGACGAGGCTGCTGAGATCTATCAATCCTTTGGGATGAGTCTGGGGTCATGAGAGTGGTATGAGCAAGACCTCGGTGGTGACCAACAACAATGTGATAGAACACAACCCTCCCTCCATCCATGTGAGGTTTGCTAGTCCGACTCCCTTCGGTCCGACCATTGTTGGCAGCCAAGGACTTGGAGGAGGCATCGGGCGACTACGGTGAAAGAAGGAGAAGGGAAATGAAGCCACAGGACGGACCAGACCACACGCTTAAAGGTTGTCGGCCTCATGTGGGTCGTCGGCCTCATGTGGGTCATCGACCTTCCACTAACAGGATGCAATGGGAAATGCAGCCAAACAAAGCACAATCGAAATAAAAGAAAGCTAGATGCTATTGGAATATTAAACAAGGTTAGAGGAGGATGAGAGTACCGATTGCGTGTTGGAACAAGGCGTTCTCACTTGGTCGGTCAAGCTGCTCTGACGACTGCCTGGTTACTCGACGACGATCACGACGGTCATTGGGTTTGGGAGTGTGGATGGATGACTAGGGAATGCTTCGACGATGACGTGGAAGCAATATGGTGGTCAAGGAGTGCTCGTGGATGTAGTGGGACGGGCTAGTTTGGTGGTGGAGAATGGGGTCTATGATGGACTTTCAGTGGATGAACGGATGCAAGTGAGGGTCGTGGATTGGAAGCAAAGGCTTGGAGAGCAAGGTGGATTCGCAGAGGACGCAAGGGAGCAAGCAATAGCCAAGTGTTCTCATTGAAGAAGATGAGAGGAGTTTAAATAGAGGTGTTTTTGAATCTGATCCATAGATTCTCAACAACTCCCATCCTCTGGTTGAGATTTGATCAAAGGGATTGGATAGGAGATCAAATCAACATGAGGAGCTTCATGGTCTGGATAGGGAGTGGAACACACGTAGATCTACGCTAGCCAATGAGGGACGAGGATCTGATGTACCATTGGTAAAAGGACAAGTCAATCCCTCACTTGTCAGTACTAACCCAGGGCACCTACGTCCTTCATTCGTGCAACATGGCCGCACTATCAGGCCGTAGATATCCTAAGACAAACCATTTTCAAGGAATGCAGGCCCAGTCCACCAAGCATCCAAGTCATGAATGGGCTTGATAGGTTGGTTTTGGTTTAGACTAAGGTTAAGTTGGGTTATGTTTGGGGATTTGGATGGAATTGGGCTTGAAATAGGGTTTTGCATGAAGAAAGTGATTGCGTCGACCGACCATCTCAAGTGAACTCTACAGGAGGAGCTGACTGCGAAAATAGGGGTGTCTACACCAAGCAATCCACTACTACCCGATAGGCAACAAAACTTCAAAACCATGCCTTTAAAATCATTCTTTTCTTCTCCTTTTAAAACCATGTGTATGTTGTTTAAAATCTATTATGCACACATGAAATGGCTACTCTTGCCAAATCAAGCCCAAAAGCCAGACCAAAATACACAGCCTAATCCCACACATTCTCTGTATAGATCAAACCACCAACAATATAAGAACGCTCTCTATAGCATCCAGAGCACCCACAATAACCGCAAAACACAAGCTACAGGGCCTATGTCCTGCACACCACGGTCATCTCTGGACCCAAGTAACAAAACCAAAGCCATGGAGAAATACTACTCCCAAAACACGACGCCACACTAGCATAACACCAACACCACATAGGCGTAATAGCACAGTCTCCTCTAGACTAAAATCGTTGAGTCACTGCTCCAAAATACTACACCACACAAGCACAGCACCATGGCCTCCACTAGGTCCACAACCACAAGCAAACAACGTGTCGTACAATCCAATGCTAAGAAATCAACACTAGCCACAAGCAGTCTACCGAGGAGAAATCATGGAGTTCGCACTGCTACAAACAACCACCCTATAGAGGAGTCTGTCCGCCCCATAGTCCTGTCACCTATAGGACCCTCACAAGCTAACCCCACTTGAAAAAGTTGTTCACCCCACCTACGCAAGCTGTCTTGTTACTCAAGACGAACCACATTGTATGTCTATCGGCGTCCTCAACTCAGTACTCGGGACAAAAGGAGAGTCACACCTCCACACCTAGATGGTACCATGAACCACAACCACCAACTCAATAGAACACATAGACCTCAACCTAGTCAGTAGCTTACGACCCTAGGGGAATCATCAATCCTTGAAGGTTAGCCAAAAGCTTTAGTCTCTTAGTCCTATAAAACCACAAAACACTCAGACCTCACCCTAGGCAAAAGGCTCACAACTCCAGATACACCACTCATCCTCGGAAGCCGACCATGTGCATCAGTCTCTAGTCCCCAGAAATCCTTTCCCAAAACCATTTGCAAATTTATGCATTCTCTTTCCAAAACTCTTTGGAAAACCATTTTGAAAATCATTAAATATCCTTTCAAAAATCTCACAAAACACCATGCCCATAATCGGCACCAAAACCAAAGCTAGAAAACCATAATCCAAAACATAGTCTTGACAGCTTCTTTGGTAGGCCTAAAAATCACACCTTAGGAGCGCTTGAATTTTAGAGCACCTCTGTAACACCTGTAAATTCATTTTGTAATTATTTACATTTTAATGAATTTATTCTTGGACGAGTGTTACTGTTCCAAGGCCCGTTTAAGTGGTTTTGTGCTTTTGAGCTTGGGCCTTGTGGGCCAGCTTCTGATTGCGTGTCCTTGTGGGTGGTTGGCACAGTGCTTGTGGGCTTGGGTGTGGGTCAATGTGGGGCCTGCATTTGTGAGCCGATTGGTGGGAGTGTTTGGTGCAGTGGGTCATTGGCTCGTGCGGGAGGCCGGTGGTTGCATTGTGCATGCATGCATGCAACTACCACCCTCGTCGCGTATATATGTTATGGCTGACGACCTTTTCTTCCGCACCGCTTCTCCTCTTTCTCCACACGTCTTCCCTCCCCTTCCCGAGCACACCATCTCCTCCACCTCCCTCACTCATCTGCTTCTTTTCCCCCACTCTCCCCATTCACCCTCACCTTCTCCTCTTCCCCGTCTCTTCCCCCACTTTTTCCCTTATTTCTTCCGTCTTCCCCGTCAGTGTGCTCAAGAGTTGGTGGAAGTGCGCAGCAGCGTGCGATGGCGTGTGGAGCTTCGATGAAGCGTCCTTGAGGTTGTGGAGTGGCCATGGACGCATGGAGTCGTCGGAGTTGGCCGAAGATCGGAGTTGGATCACTAAAGAGCTTGTTTGAGGTACGCACCCCTACTTATGTATGGAAAGCATGAAATTGGTAGAAATTGATAGGAATGCATGAAATCTAGGTAAATTTATATTTCTAGAATTTGTTGTGAATTTATTGTGGTATTTATGGTGTTTTAGGATGGTAGTTGTGGTTTGGGTCCTTTTGACCCTTCTAGATTTGCAAAATTGTTTCTTGATACATGGTGAATGGATCTTGGTTTTGTTTGTTGGGATTTGGAGTAAACTCAAGGGTTTACATTTTATGTTTTATATGAGATTTTTGGTGTTTGTTTTGGGGGTCCGATCATAGGTCCTATTTTGAGCAATTTTGAAAAGTGGAGTTTTGGATCGTTTTCTGAAATCGCAGAATTCAGCATACCTAAGTGGAAACGGCATACCGAACCAATAATTTTTGGTATACCGAATCCTTTCGGCATGCTGATCTTTCTGTCAATGTCGGTCTTCCAGTCGATTTGGTCTATCGAATCTCTCTAGTCGACCAAACCAGGAAAATTTGACATATCATGCCAGTTTTTCAGCATGTCGAATCAAGGCTAAGAGATTTTTATAAAAATCTGATTTCTGTGGGTTCTCATATTGGTTTGTGTTGTCCCTTTGAGATGGGATTGTGGGCTATCAGTGGTGGTCCCTTGGGACACCTGATGTGCTGTTTTGTAGAGGTTTTGAAAGAGTTTCTAAAGATAAAAAATGGTTTTGAAAATGGTTCAAAGAGATGGATGGCCGTTTTGGATAATGTTTTCCCTGGTTTTCTGTGTACGGGATGAGATACTATGGGACCATGTCGTCTGGACCAAGGAATGTGATGATATTATCGGGTGGTTGGGCACGTCTCCCTAGTCGATGTCGAGGGTCGAGATACCTGAGGCTAAGGGTCATCGGGTCTTGGAGGTATGAGACTCCCTAATTGTCGTCTAAAGGCTAGGGTTGTGGTCGGCGGATTGAGGTGCCTTGTGGCATGACGGGCAGGTATGATACTCCTGCTATCGCTGTGAGCACTAAGGCTCGGGTGTTGTCGGGTGTGGAGATATGACACTCCCTCCTAAACACCGTGTGGAGGACGCCGTAAGGAGGTGTACCTTGTGGTGGCTAGTGCAGGTGGGACACGTGCTCTGTAGTTGGTAGAGTCCTGAGTGACAGGACTGCCTTCCCAAGGAGGGGTTGGCTCTATGAGGGTTCTCCAGGTGGGATGATCGCGAGACGATGATCACTCCTACACAAGGTGGCTTCACCGTGGCAGTGCAAACGTCGTGGTCGCTCCTTGGTGGACTACTTGTGGCTAGAGTGTGGTTGCCTGGCGTAGGGCTTCCCGACTCACTATGTATGGTTTTGGCCATTGAGGGCCTCATTCGTGGTTTTGGGCTGATAGAGCCCTGGTTGTTGTTTTGTCTGACGTGGGCCTAATTTAGTGGGTTTTCAGAGAAAATGATTGTGAAACGAATTTAAAAGAAAAATTAATTATAGTTTTGTTTTCCGCTGTTTTGTGGAGTGCGTGTTGGGTGACTTTTGTCACTCACGCTTTCCTCGTGTTTTTGGGTTGCAGGTGCAGGCATGCAAAAGGTTTAGCATTGTGCATGTAGTCTGGAGTCTCGTAGCTGCACACATAGGTTCCTAATAGTTGATAGTTTCTATTTAGCTTTTAATTTCCTGTAATTCAATTTGTTTTAAATTATTATGGGAAATTTGGGGCATGATAGATCTGGTATCAGAGCTCTAGGTTCACTAGGTCGCACTAGGCTAGTGCTATACCTAGGATGTTCGGTCTAGAAACTCCATAGGTTTTACATGCATGGTAGAATCTACACCGAGTTTTCTTCATGGTTTTCAAGTTGTTGCTTTGTCTGTGGTGCAAGTGTTTCACCTTTCTCCTTGTAGGATGCCTCCTCGTAGTCGTAAGGGCAAGGACCCTATCAAGAAATCTGAGCCCCAAGAGGACGTGGGCGGATGGAAAGCGGTTCGTGTGGAACTGAGGAGTTTGGCGCACAGGATCTCCCATGCGTTCAGCAAGAGTAGTGCAGTGAGCCGTCGGGTGACCCATGGATGAGTCAGTTCATGAAACTTCATCCATCGTCGTTCAAGGGCAAGGTCAGTGCTGAGGAGAGCGATGCTTAACTGGAGAATGTGGTGAAGATGTTGGAGAGCATGGCGTGCCCAGAGGTGCATTGGGTGCGGCTGGCAACTTATCTGCGGGATGGTAAGGCAGATATGTGGTGGAAGTCTATGAGGTGACTGAAGTTCCCAGACTCAATCACTGTTAGCATCCAATGAAAGGATTTCAAGGTAGCCTTCTATGAAAAGTATTTTCCCTCTCATGTGAAGAAGCAACTTCGCCAAGATTTCCAGAGTCTAGAGCAGGACACGATGTCGGTGCTAGAATATGAGACTAAGTTCGTCTAATTGGGCATTTTGCTCCTACCTATGAGTCTAAGGAGGAGCGACCGCAGAGGTTTCTAGACGGCTTGAACCCAAGGTTGTGGGTGAAGATGATGGGCTGTCGGTGCCAGACTATGGAGGACATGGTTGGGATGGCTTATCGCTTCGAGGCGGAGCATCAGAAGTATCTGGAGAGTTGTCCCAAAGGGAAGGGTAAGTCTTCTTTTATTTCCTAGTTTTCTTTCTCTCGTCCTCCAAGTACTAGTAGTTCTGGTAGCCCTGAGAAGAAGCAGAAGGGGAGGTCTAGTGTTTTCTCTACAGACTAGCAGAGTTTTGCTAGAAGTAGCGAAGCTAGCATCAGTCACATAGGGTCCAGTGCTCCCAGTGGGAACCAGTGCTTCAATTGTGGTCAAGTGGGCCGTATTACTACGTTTTTCCTCATCCTCGGTGAACTCTAGCCCTAGTGGTGTGTTATAATTGCGGGAAGGCAGGACACGTTCAAAGATCCTGTCCAGAACCGCCAAAGAAGGCAGGAAGCACACCACAGTAGTCGACTAGGGGACGGGTGTTCACCATTGCAGCTCTAGGCACTGGATGTTCGAGAGATGTAGTTGAGGGTAAGGATGATTAATTGGTTTTGTTACCCTCTGTGATTGTTGTAATCTCCTTGTAATCTGGACATCTGCTTGATTGTATGGATGTTGTGGAGTTGTTTTGTTTGGCCATCTAGTTCTTTTATTGTGGCTGGCCGGATGGCCAAAGTGTTGTTTGACTCAGAGAGTTCTTTCTCCTTTGTCTCTGAGTCGTTCGCGGCGGAGTTGGGAGAGAGACTAGCTAGATTGGCCTTTCATCTTAGCATGGTAACGCCACTAGGGGAGCACAGTTTGGCATGAAGGTATATGCGGTTTGTTGATTTGGCGTTGAACAACAGAAAGTTTGACACTAGCCTAATCGTGATGGACATGCAGGAGTACGATGTGATACTCTGCATGGATTGGTTGGCGCAGCAGTCTACTTTGATTGATTGTGCTCGGATGAGAGTTTATTTTGGGTCTCTCTTAGGATTGGTCTTTCTTTGTACAAGGTAGGTGTCAAGGTGAGCCTAAGCTTATCATTTCGTCTATGAAAGCTTATAAGTCTTTGGTCAGGGGTTGCGTGGGGTATCTAGCCAGTATAGTTAACTCCACTTCTCCTGAGTTGGGTGTTCACAACATCTCTATGGTGTATGAATATCTCAACGTTTTTCTTGATGATTTGCCTGGTATGTCATCCCACATGGAAGTAGAGTTCTCGATCGATCTAATCCTCAGTTCTAGTGTTGTGTCAAAGCCTTCTTATCGCATGGCATCAGCAAAGTTGCAAGAACTCAAGACTCAGTTGCAGAAGTTGCTGGACAAAGGGTTTATCAGGCCAAGTGTGTCTTTGTAGGGAGTGCCTGTGTTGTTCGTCCGTAAAAAGGATGGTTCGCTTTATGTATAGTTTATCGAATGTTGAACTAGATCACTGTGAAGAACAAGTATCCCTTGCCTCACATTAATGACTTGTTCGACCAGTTACAGTCGACATCCGCGTTCTTGAATATTGATCTGAGGTCAGGGTATCACCAATTGAGGATACGTGACTTAGATATTCAGAAGACTGCTTTTCGGACGCGGTACGGGCATTACGAGTTCATGGTCATGCCTTTCGTCTTGACTAATGCATCAACTACATTTATGGATCTGATGAACAGTATTTTCGGCCCTTTTCTGAACCAGTTCATTGTGGTTTTTGTTGATGATGTACTGGTCTACTCCCCTGATGTTGAGACTCACGCCTTGCACTTGAGGACGGTTTTGGATACTCTGAGGCGTCATCATCTATACGCCAAATTCTCCAAGTGTGAGTTTTGGCTGAGTGAGGTTATGTTACTTGGCCATTTGATTTCTGGAGAAGGCATTAGAGTGGATCCTACAAAGGTAAAGGCGGTGAGCAGTTGAGAGCGACCCAAGACTGTGACGGAGATCAGGAGTTTCTTGGGTCTGGCAAGCTATTACATGAGGTTTATCAGAGATTTCTCCTTTATAGCCATGCCTCTGACAGAGTTGACCAGGAAGGGAGTCCCGTTTTACTAGGACCAGAATTGTGAGGTGAGTTTCCAAGAGCTGAAGTCTCATCTGCTTTCTACCCCTGTGTTGAATCTGCCTTCTTGAAGTGGTGGCTTCACTGTGTATAGTGACGCTAGTGGTGTTGGGTTGGGGTGTGTTCTGATGTAGCATGGTAATGTCATCACTTATGCTTCGTGCTAGCTGAAGGACCATGAAAAAAACTACCCTACCCACGATTTGGAAATGATTGTCGTAGTATTCGCTCTCAAGCTCTGGCGACACTACCTCTATAGAGAGCAGTTTGAGATCTTCACGGATCATCAGAGCTTGAAGCATATCTTCACGCAAAGGGACCTCAACCTTAGACAGCACCATTGGGTGGAGTATCTGAAGGACTATGATTTTAGCCTGTCCTACCACCCTTACAAGGTCAATGTGGTCGTCAATGCCTTGAGTCGGCTTACACACGTGATAGCGAGCCTGATGGTCAAGGAGTGGACCATGTTGGAGGATTTGGTGAGCTACAGGCTGAAGCAGCAAGCTCGGGGGACGATTGGTGCCTAGGTAGCCAACCTATCTGTTCGCCCTACGCTGGTAGAATTTATTGTCGCCTGTCAGCAGTTGGATCTATTTGTTCAGGCCGTGTTTGAGAAGTTGGAGGCTGGAGAAAAGCCTCATTTCTCTATTAGAGCATATAGAGAGTTGAGGTATGATATGTGCTTGTATGTGCCCCCAACATGAGGAGGCTAGGCAGAGATTATTGGATGAAGCGCATCAGTCGAGGTACCCTATTCACCTTGGGATTACGAAGATGTACCGAGACCTGAACCGGAACTTTTGGTGGCCTAGTGTAGACACCCCAGTTTAGCAGGATTGTAGGTAGTCTTCGCTGAGTAGAAGTATGTTTGTTGGATTCTCAATCATTATCACCAAAGTCACTAGACATCTTCACCTTGTTTTACCTACATAACTAGCCCAAACCTCTGATTCAACCTAAAACCCTAATGGATCAATTAGTTCACCAAACCAAAATCTAAATCTTAGCTACATCTCAAACTCATCCAAATCTATGCAAATCCACCAAGCTAAGTAGACTAAAGCTTAATTACATCACAAACCAAGCCCGTACGTGCAAATCTCTTTTAGGCTCATTCACCCATGCAAGCCCACAAACTTAACCCGAGTTTCATCTACAAACCCTAACCTAATCATGAAATTAATCTTCACCTTCCATTCAAAAATGTGCAAATCCTACAAACCAAGATAATAACCTAAGACCTAATTGCACCATAAATCCAAACTTCAATCCAAAATCAAACCCAAGCCCAACTTCCTCCAAATTAGCCTCCATCAGCCATTTTGATATCAAACCAATGGCCCCAATGAACTGATCACATAACACATCATCACCCAATGCACTACATGCCTCCAACAGCCATCATCACCTTCACTTGTTAAACCCTAGTAGACACTGTCCACGTGTCTAGAATCCATGCACATAGAGGGGATAGGAGAAGGGACGGTGGCAGGTTGTTAAGAAGTTGTTTAGGTAGTTATAGTTTTGTTTGAGTGGGTTGTTAAGGTGGTGGGTTGTTATGGGTTCAGTTGGTGGTTTGTTGCAACTGGTGGTCTTCCTTGGCTATAAAAGGGGACTGACGGTGGACTGAAGGAGGGGGGAGAAGGATATTTTGGTTAGAGAAGGGTGATCTTGAAGCTCCCATGCTCATCGAAGTTCACTGAACCCAATCCACCTCATCGGCTGGAAGAGAAGAAGAGAAGAGGGAAGGACGCCTGAGCAGGAGATCAGCATGCACACTCAGCCCCTCGGATCACCTGTTCGCTTCATCCTCTTCCTCACCCCTCGAAGGTCCCCTATAAGTTCAAGCTCCCAGTGCCGCTAAACTCAAGCAGGGGAGACCGTCATCACCGGAGAAGACACTGAACACAGGTAAGTTTCTCCACCTCTTCATGGCATGCATGCATCAGAGTAGCTCCCAGGTAGGCATCTCCTCATTATCCTTCATCCACGAGATCGTGCAGCCGTGAGAAAGAGAGAAAGAGTGTCGGGAAAATTGGATCGTCTCCGGGACCACACCACAGTGAGCTGAGCCATGCAGGAAGTAGAGGAGGGAGCCTGAAGACCTCCAAGCCTCCAATCACTAGTCTCCCATCCACCCTCCAACCACTCGCAACCACTAGTTGCCCTTGTCAAGTGCCTCTAGTGTAACTGAGCTCGAGCAGGAGAAGACACCGTCGCTGGAGACGACGACTAGTGGAGAAGCACGACCGGACTCTCCGCTCATCACAGCGCCTCCTTGGCCCCTGAAAAACGATCTTCAGTGCTTCCTAAACGCTCTGGAGTAGCCAGTGTTCCATTTCGAGCCCAGGGCAGCCTCCCCAGCCAAGCTCGTCGGAGATTGCAGTGTCGGCGGCGAGATCGATCGAGAGAAGCACCTACGCGTTTCTCCTCGTATCCATGCCCTCATACGTCTTCCACTTCTCCTCCTCAACCCTTCAGAGGTCCCAGACCATCACGCCACCACCTCCAGCAGCCCCAATCATCTCGAGCGTGCCGCCGAAATAGCAACGCCGATGTGTGAGGCGGGGAGAAGAAACCAGTCGTCCGATCCTTCATCAGAGACGTTGGATCACTCCATCTCAAGACCTGGATGGCTACCCCAGGTGGTCATCGCCGGTGAAGTCAGTCATTGACGATCAACGAGGTTTCTTTTAAACGGTTTTATTAAAAACTTCTCTCTCTTTTCTTTTCGTGCAGGTAAGTCCTTTTATTTTACTTTAAGATCCCTGCTTATATTTTTAAATCCTTTTAATACTACTTGTCTTGAAATATTGCAGAGAAACCCCTATATGTCTTTATTAATGTTTTCCAGGTTTAAAATTTTGACATAAACCCACTGGTTTACTTTTTTTTACATTTAAAAACCAGCTTTTTTGCATAATGAACCCTGAACTTTACTGAAATACCTCTCGAAGCATATTTCTCTGGCTAAATTACATTTTAAACCCTAAGTTTCATGAAATTTTTTCTGAAAGCATGTTTCTCTATCTGAATTGCAAATTGAACCCTGAGAATTCAAATATTTGCACAAATGTGACTTAAATTGCATTTTAGTCCTTGAACTTTACTGATTTCACACTGAATGCATGTTTTCTAGGGTAAAATTATTGAATTGTACCTGAAACTTTTTGATTTCAACATGGATTCTTTTTCTTGCATATTTTACCCTGAATTTCCACAGAATTGCATTAAATGCATGTTTTAATGGCAAATTGCATTTTAACCCCTAAGAATCTTCAAATTGACCAAAAATGCACAATTTTGCGCATTTGACCCCAGATTTCTTCAAAATTACACGAAATGTGTTTTCTATGTATTTTTGATGATTCAGCTTCAGAATTTCAATTTTCATTTAGAATTTGGGTTTTTTGCACAAAAGCCCCAGGAATTTTCATTTTTTGCACTCTCACATGCATTTTGCATATTTTGTTGTACTTTTTCATGCATATTTTCTCGTATTTTCTTCTTTGCATCGTACACGCATTTCAGGCACATTTCAAGCTTGATTTTCTCATCATTTCCCAGATTTTTCCCGACTCTCGCGATTCTGACTTGATTTGACTTTCCATCGCCCAAGGGCGTACAGTAACAGACTTAACAAAGCCGACATTGTCCCAAATGAAGATTATTTTCCCAATTTAATTTTCTCATATTTCTTCAAGCTTCTGCTGATTTGTGAGACGCATTCCCAGTGTTTTTCTCAATTTTCACGATTTTCCTCATCACCCACGGGTGTACAGTAAAGCGGCATTCTCAATGCCTAAATTTATCCCTCAGATTAACTTTTTTCCTTTATTTCATTTCTTCTCTTTAATTTGGCATGTTTTCTAGTCATCTTTAACATGAGCATTCATAATAGGCAAGCACACACCTATTAGACCATTGGCAAGTAAGAAAACCTATAAAGACTAAGTTCCTTTGGCGCATGAGGGTGCCTCACCCCTTCCCCATGCGTTACAAGAATCCTTATCCTTTCTCTGGCCCGCATTGATTTATGCATTTCATCCATTAGGTACGGAGCATACATGTTTTCTTCATGGTTTTCTTGTGTGTTTGGTTTTCCTCATCTTTCCATTAAAAGACTAGGTGACGACTCCTTTCCTTATCCTTTCTCATCTTTCCTTGGTGTTTCCGAGTCTAATCTTCTTCTCCGAATTCACCATCTTCGCCGTGACCATATCGGGACTCCTCGTGTGCTTCCACGCGCCCGGTAAAGGAGAGTCATGTAGGGTTCCACTAGCATGGTCACACCAGGCATGAAGAGAGATGTTGTTGACCATGTAGTAGGTGTACAACCTGCCAACTGGTCAAGGCAGAACATCAGAGACCTTAAGGGACCTTGCAGCCGTTGGATATTCCTATGTGGAAGTGGAAGCACATCTCGATGAACTTCGTGACTAGTTTGTCGTGGATTCAGAGGAAGAACGACACTGTGTGGGTGATCGTGGATCGACTAACCAAGTCAGCTCACTTCCTGACCATTCAGGTGAAGCCTCCAATGCATCGCTTAACGAAGTTGTATGTTTTCGAGGTGGTTAGGCTGCATGGTGTTCTGACGTCCATCGTGTTGGACAGAGACACGAGGTTCACCTCAAAGTTTTTGAGAACTCTGCAGGAGGCCTTTGGCACCATGCTTAACTATAGTACGACATTTCATCCTCAGTCGGATGGTTAGATAGAAAGGACTATCCAAACATTGGAGGATATGCTCAGAGCATGTGCCTTAGACTTTCAAGGGAGTTGGGAGGACCATCTACCAATGATTGAGTCCGCCTACAACAATAGTTATCATTTGAGTATCAGGATGGTGCCATACAAAGCTTTGTATGGTAGGCCATGTAGATCGTCGGTTTACTGGAGCGAGGTGGGCGAGCGTCAATTGATTGGTCCTAAGCTTGTGCAGCTATATGCAAACAAGGAGGATTTGATCCATAGCAGGTTGTTGGCTGCTAAGAGTCGACAGAAGAGCTATACTGACAGGAGGCGTAGATCGCTAGAATTTCTGGTGGGAGACTATATGTTCCTGAAGGTGTTACCTACCAAAGTTGTCAAGAGGTTCGGGAAGCGTGGTAAGTTGAGTCCTCGTTATATTGACTCGTACCAAATTACCGTGTGGAGGTATGATACTCCTGCTGAGGCTGTGAGCACTGAGGCCTGTACTAGATTGACGGGGAGATATGATACTCCTACTATCGCTATGAGCACTGAGGCTCGGGTGTTGTCGAGTGTGGAGGTATGACACTCCCTCCTAAGTACTGTGTGGAGGACATCGTGGGGAGGCGTACCCTGTGGTGGCTAATGCTAGTGGGACACGTGCTCCGTAGTTGGTAGCATCCTGAGAGACAAGACTACCTTCCCAGGGAGGAGTTGGCTTTGTGAGGGTTCTTCAGTTAAGAGAATTGTGAGACAGCGATCGCTCTTGTACAAGGTGGCTTCACTATAGTACTGCAAACGTTGTGATTGCTCTTCGATGGACTGCTTGTGGCTAGAGTTTGGTTGCTGGCTTCCCGACTCACTGTGTGTGGTTTTGTCCATTGAGGGCCTCGTTCGTGGTTTTGGGCAGATAGAGCCTCGATTGTTGTTTTTGCTGGTGTGGGCCTGAATTTGTGAGTTTTCAGAGAGAATGATTATGAAATAAATTTAAAAGGAAAGTGAATTATAGTTTTGTTTTCCGTTGTTTTGTGGGGCGCATGCTGGGTAACTTTTTTCACTCACGCTTTCCTCATGTTTTTGAGTTACAGATTCAAGCATGTAGAGGGTTTAGCATTGTGCATATAGTCTGGAGTTTTGTAGTCGCACACACAGGTTTCTGGTAGTTGAAATTTTTTGTTTAGCTTTTAGTTTCTTGTAATTCAATTTGCTTTAAATTATTATGAGAAATTTGGGGTGTGACAACCTCGCTCAACCCACGACAACAATCTAAGCAAAACACTCAACAAAAGCGTCATCTAGATATCAAACTCACCCAAGAGACACCACACCAGAACAACCACAACCAGAACTCTATGCTCTGGCGCCCGGGTGCAATATGCTTACTGACTCATGTCCCTCGGGAGTACAGCTAGATCAGAGCTAAACACTCGACATAGTGCCACTGAATACTACATTCAGTGCATCACACACAAAACCACACAAGCCCTATACTTAGGGATGATATCATGATCCCTAAAGTCCATTCTAAACCATTTGGGAAAAGGCCTATTCTAAACTGAACTTGGGCTCAAGGCATTAGATCGATAGACCGAAAACTACACGGTCGAATGAAATTCCCTTATTCGGCAGACCAAAAATGACCAGTTAACCGAACTAGAAACTCCATCAACACCTAAGGCATCAAGAACAGTAGATTGAACGAATTTGATCGACCGAACCAGGGGTTAATGGAACATTCTAAAGCAAAAAAGACATCGAAAAAAAGGTATGCCAAATCAGACAACAGTAGGGCACCCCAACTTGGGACCTAAAATCCAATTCTACAAATCACTACACCAAACCATACAAACAATATATCAAAGTGAAGATCTCACCAAGATCTTCCAAAAGGAATAAACAACACAAAGATCCATCGAATGGATCTCCAGAAATCACAAGAAAACAATTAAGGGGCACTATTCACCCTACATAATAAATATGGCCATAAATGGCCCACAAATGTACAATAAATTCCTAAAAATTTACTACAATTACGAGCACACTACCATGCACCTAGGAGTCCAATTGGAAAACAAAAAGAGCCTAAAAGGTGTGTACTAGGCACCGAAGACGACAACGATGTGCTTCCAGGC
This sequence comes from Posidonia australis, assembly GCA_024699735.1. Taxonomy (NCBI): domain Eukaryota; kingdom Viridiplantae; phylum Streptophyta; class Magnoliopsida; order Alismatales; family Posidoniaceae; genus Posidonia; species Posidonia australis. The sequence goes on along the minus strand of JAMKQA010000976.1, from coordinate 207 downwards.
TATCCTTCTTCTCGACGGCAAGGAGATTCCGCAAATGAATGCGAAATCGGACGGCAAAATCACGTCGAAAAACACAAAACAAATGGAGTCGCCACCTAATCTATTATGGAGACAAGGAAAACCATACACATGAAAAATCATGCAAAAAACAACAAAGACAAGTCTACGAAATAACCAGAATGCGGGTAAGGATCCCTGTTACGCACG
>JAMKQA010000975.1:0-24683 GCA_024699735.1 Posidonia australis | reverse complement strand
TAGGAATGAAGGATCGAATGGAACGAGACTATCTACCTCCACTCCTTTCCAAAGTTGAGATGAACAAGATGGTTTGGAATCACATTCCAAATGAATCACGATTCTCATAAATGAATGCATCATGTTTTCTTAAGAGACTTGAAATCACAATTCCATTTCATTGAGGAATTTAAAATTTTAGTAAGAACACTCACCTAAAATGCATCAAGCTTGTGCAAAATAAAAAAAATCTATAAATTTATGATTATAAAATAACAAAAAATATTGATATTGATTATGTTTCTAACTTTGCCCTACAGGGAATGCCGTTAATTTGTTTTTACAAAACAATAAAACTATCCATAATGTGCTATTATCATGAAATGGAAATGTTACACTTCCTTAAGTGAAAAAAAAAATTATCTTTGTATTTTATAAATGACTAACATACCTTTTTAATGTCTATATCTAGGAAAATTATAGAATACTTTTCAATAGTGCTAGCCATTGATGCAACAGTAAGTTTACTCGATTCTGACTAGGAAGCATGGTTTTAAATGTCGATTTCATGTCGGACTTCGATAAATTGAAAAATAGATACGTGTCGGGTAAATATCGGTATGTCGGAATCATGTCGGTGGAAACACGGTAAAAAAAATTTACATTTGTTCAGAAAACATCTATTTCGATATCGTGTCTGAGTCATGTCGGTAAATTGAAAATAAGAAACGTGTCGGAGAAATTTCGGTGACACGCATAGACATTTAGTATTATGCTAGGAAGTCACAAATTACAATGATGTAAACACACTCCCCATATGCAAGAGTAACGGCTGCATACATATGGACCCTCTGTGGTCCTTAGTGCCCTAAAATGGTAAAGGCCGAGTGCACTTAGCTTGCCTTTTAAATAATGCTTTTCAAGGAAATTGCAAAATAAATGCATTTATGTAATTTAAAAAAAGAAAAAAGACAAAACTACCTTAATCTTTATGAAATTACTGCAAAACTCATTATCATATTGATTTTATCAAATCCTAAACGAGAAAATTTCTATGCTAAAAAAATCACCCATCTTTATAGCAAGTCAGTGCAAAAAAATCGTTATGATAAATTTTATAAGAAAAAATTATCTATAACACAATTCTATTCAAGGGTGATACTGAAATTATATATAGTAAAATTTCATTCATTGGAAACATAATCCTAGACCTATCAAATGGATCGTGTCGTGTATAAACGTGTATACTACACATATATGTTAAACTTAAATATGACTTATTTAATTATCATGTACCTAATACTAAACCTAAACACGAATTGTTTGTTAACGTGTATACACGACATGACACGTTTAAGTGAATCGTGTCGTTTTGACACAATAACGATCCGATTGACACAAATACACGTTTAATACAAAATTACATGTTTAGTATACGTTTAACATTTACACGTTTTGTACACGTAGAAAAATCAAAGACAAATCAATAAATCATGAAACCAATCATTCAACAATATTTCACAAGTTCCATTATTCCATATGTTAATATCCTAAGTCTACAACATATCATAAACATCCACTATTCAAAATAATGAAAGTTATAATCTATATACATAATTATGTAACGTGTATTTATTGTGTACTAATCAGATTTTTTTACCTTAAACACGAAAACGACCCATTTAATAATCATGTCTACTAGATAGACACAATAAGTACACGAGACATGATAAGGTTAAACCCAAATATGGTTATATCGTATCGTGTTCGTGTCGTGTCAGAAATTGACAGATCTACATAATCCAATCTCATTCTAGTAATGGGAAACAAAATAAAGGAAAGGGAATCCAATTAGAAATTCCATTCCTATTATCAAGCTATTCCCAAGTAGATTCAATTTTGAAGTGACTCTTATCCAAGTAGATTCCATTCCTACCTGAGCACAGCTTTGGGAAGGAGGGTGGAGGTGTCAAAGGACCATAAAAGGGAAGGAAGAGGGTGGAGGTGCAAAAAAAGGACCACGGGAGGGGAAAAAGAGGGTTTAAATATAGAAGGAGGTCACTGGAGGAGCACGATTGCCAAAGGAGCATGGCTTGGGGAGGAAAGTGGAGGCATTGAAGGACTACAGGAAGGGTGGAGGCAGGTGAAGGTGCAAAAGGAGGACATGAGAAGGGCAGAAGAGGGTGGAGGTATAGGAGAACCACAGGAGAGGAGGATGGAGACACAAGAGGAGGCCATCGAAGGAGCACAGTAGTTGGAGAAGGGAATCAAATTCATTACATATCATTAAGGAATCAAATTCCACATTGAGAGGAAATTTTATTCCCAAGGAAATGACTATTCTTACTCTATTTTTGTACCAAACGTAGGAATACCAATCCACCTCAATTTTTTGATTACATTCCAATCCATTCCACCCTTCATTCAAACATACCAAATGCTACCTAAGAGTACAAGTACAAAAAAGAGAATAGGGTGTGGAGTCATCTCTTAAAAACCTTGTAACGACCCTCGTCACTACAATAAAATTCCAAAACACAATTAAATCTATTTTAAAATAAAGAACTCAATAATTACATGCAAGGAAATTTAAATAATTAATTAAACTAAAAAAGTACTAAACTCTACCTAAGATGGTATGTAGCTACATGACTCCTACATGTACTAAACCAAACTGCTATCTTAATTCCTACACCTGCAATAAAATATTAAAAATACGCATGAATGACATCTAATAGTCACTCAACACATTCCTACCATCTACTAAGAACAACAAACCAAGAAACTGGAACTACTAAAATACTAAGCTCTCAAACTCATACAACCCCATCCTACAAAACTACAGTGTTGTATTATACTATTGTCAAACAAGCATGATACCTTTAAATAAGTATTTCCACAATCAATTTGTACTTTACTCTTTTCCAAACCAAAACTACATGTTCAATTGAAATATCTTTAAAACATATAAACTTAACATGACTACTTTATGTCTAATTAAGTCTATCACATCCTTAAAACCACATAAACCATAAAACACAGAACAAAACCTGTCGTGCCACTCAAGTCCAAGTGATCACACTAGCCACATGTAGCCGTCAAGATGCATTGGATTGTCATGATTGAGCTACCCTGTGTAAGAGCTCCCTTGACCTGGGTTTGTATTTTAATTGCTGAAAAAATTTGCTTGATCTCAATTTTGATAATAATAAAATAAAATTATGTGTAAACCCTTTTTAATAGGTCAGGGAAGAATTCTTATGGACCTCGAAATAAGAAGAAAGCGAAATGGACTAAAAAGAAATTATGTAACAATTCATGGAAAATCATTTGAAGATTAAAGATTAAAGAAATATATTGTGTCAAGTTCTTATTGTAATTATGAATATAATTTGTTGTATTTTAAAAACTTGTAATAATCTTCTAAACATTCCCATAGTGCCTTAAGACAATAACCTTAACCTCAAAACAAGTTATTCATTGATTACACTTATTATAGGATTAAAATAGGGTATTTCAATATATCGAAATCTGACCGATCAAGGTTTTCAACCAAGAACCAATTCAACACATCAAACTACTTTTTGCTAACGAATTGCTCATTTATTGTAAATATTTTTAGTAAATCGGTCAACCAAATTATTTTTGGTATGCCACTTTACTAACCGTTAGGGTAAAAATATAAACATTAGGCACCCTATTTGACACAAATAAGTCACATTCTAGAGCTTTAAGTCCTATCATATTTAAGCATTCCATTCCCATCTTGTAAGAAGAATTCCCAAGCAAATTCCCATTCCAATCTAATCCTATCTTGTGCATTTGGAAGAGAAAAAAGTAGAGTGTAATCGTTCTTTCGTCTAGTGTAAGTTCTTTTTCGATTGTGAAAAGGGATTCAAGGCTTCTTCAATTGAGAGAGGTACCACAATTTGTGTGGGATTTAACGAAGGGATAATCAAACAAGTTTTAGATTAAGAAAACTCTCAAAGAATTCTTGAGGAATAGATTAAACCAAGATTGACCGAACTACTAGAAATTCCGATATATTTTCTCATTGTCTCTCATACCCTTCTTTAGTTGTTTATAGTTTAATATTCAAATCCTCTACTATTCCATTTACTTGTAAATTACTTATAATTGCTAAATAAGTTATTTAATTCTGTAATTATACTTGATTACACTATTCTACCCCTTCTAGTAAAGCCTTTAGACCTAATAATTAGTATCAGAGTCTTATTTATCTAAATTAAGATTTAACCATCTTCTAGATATGACTTGATATTCATCAAATACTAGTATTGTAGAGGGTCAAAACATATATAGGCAATCATTCTTTGATGGTAATAATTACCATTATTGGAAATGTAGAATCATAATATATTTTAAATCTATTAATATTGATTTATGGAATGTAGTTGTAAATGAATACACTCCTAGTAAAAAGCATTATAAGGAATGCCATGAAAATAAGAGAAATTTAGCAACTTTAGATGTTAAGGGATTAAATATTTTATTTTATGTTATAAATGGAACAATTTAATCATATTTCTATTTGTAGCATATCTCATGAAACATGACATGTTTTAAAAATTACTTATGAAGAAACAAATCAAATCAAAGACATAAAATTTAATTTACTTGTTCATAAGTATGAAATATTTAAAATGCAATCCTATGAATTTATAAAAACATACTTACAAGATTCAGTGAAATTACCAATTCATTGTAACCACTTGGAAAAGGACTCTCTTAAAGTGATTTAGTTAGAAAAATCCTTAGATCTCTTATTCTAGAATGGGAAAAAAAACCACGACTATTAAAAAGACAAAAGACCTCCCCAATTACTCCCTTGAAAGCCTTATAGGGAATTTAATTTCGTATGAAGTCCAAATAAAGGAAAAGAAACTTAAAGGTATTCCTAAGAAAAATAACATTGTATTTAATGTCTTTATCGAGTCAGATGATTCAGATAATAAAAAAAATCTTACACTTATAACTCACAAGTTCAAAAGATCTTTAAAGAAAGGAAGAATTCAAAAGATGGACGAAAGAAAAATCAAGAAAAAAAAACTCTTCAAGCAACATGAGATGATAGTGATGAATCTTCATCCAATAGAGATGTTGCTAACATGTACTAATATGTGCACATGACGCTAACATGTGCGTCATGTGCTTCATGTTGCTATCATCTTTAGTTAATATTGATAATTTTTCTTTAGATGAATTATTTAATGCATTTATTTAACGATCTTTATTTGGAATATAAATCCTTAAATGTTAAATACAAAAGTTTAAACAAAAACTTTATTGATGTATCTTTTGAAAAAGAAATGATTTCAAAAGAAAATGATAAATTGAAAAATAAGAGTAAAGCATTTGAAATAAAAAATGATACTTTGAAAAATGAATTGAATATTGTGAAAAACAAAATTGATGTTTTAGAAAATGGCATTCCATTGTTAAAAATCAAAGGTGAAAGTTTATTTAATAATGTAAATAAGCTAAAAATTTAAAAGAAAACTCTTGATGTGAGGAAGTATAGAAACGTGCATAGAAATGTTATTCCACATAAAAATGAATTTGTTAGATCTAAAAATGATGAAAAATATGAATTTATCATTAAAAAATAGAAAAAGGAAGATGAGTTCTAAAAGACAAAAATGGTTGATTTCTAAGACTAACACATTTAGATTCAAGGTAAAGTAGATATCAAAATCTTTGCTTGTTTCAAATGATACAAGTATTTAAGGACATCTATGGAAGAGTAGGAACATAGGACTATAACTTATAGACAAATATTGGTAATCTCTTTCCTATTAAAAAAATATGTTTTAGTTACTTTATGTTAAAACATAATTCTCTATAAGTTTATTCATCGAAAACTGATTGTTTAATGAAATTTTTAGATAGAATATCACTAAATTCATTTATCATGAAGTTATATGATTTTTAAATTTTATCACTATTTTATTTTTTAATATCATGTATTTATGTTCTTACTCAGATTTTGGTCTGTCGAATTTCCTCGATCCACTAAAATAATTAGTAATTTAAATCTTTTGATTCAAAACAAATTATTAAATTCTTGTACAAATTTTTGAAATGTTAATCATGATTTGTGATCATATTGATTAATGGTATCTTACTTTTTGATTAAAAGTTTGAATTTTTTTAGTTTGTTATATGTGGAGTTTCATAGAATTATTATTTTTACCCAGTTACGAGAGCATATTGAATATATTTTCTAACATTTGTTTATGATTGTATATGATGCTTATTAAATATCTTTCATGTCTATCAATTGTTATATGAAGAACTTACCGTAATTCATTGACTATCTTATGAAAATTAATCTTAATGACATTTAAACTTATTGAATATCTTCTATTTTCTATCATATTATGATTGAATATCTTTTCGAAGACTCTCATGCTTATTAAGTATATATAATTCTCTTTACCAAGCTTAAACTGAGGGAGAGCTTACTAATATCTTTTATTCATGTGTATTTATTTCAATTTTTGATGATTTTTATGCTTATTAAATATAAATTTTTATATCATATGAATCATCGACTATCTTATAAAAGTTGATTTTGATGCTTATTGAATATTATTTGTTTTCCATCATAAGTTTATGATTGAATATCTTTTATATAAAAATGAATTTTTAATGCTTATTGAACATATTATATGATTCATTGGCTACCCTATGAATATCCTTGTGCATATTGAGGTTTTTTGAGGAATCTTATGCTTATTGTATGTCCTTTACCTTTTGATAATGTTCTTGCTTGTATTACTTTATTTTTGGATTTACACTCATTCTTTTTACTTATGACAAAAAATAGGAGAAGAATAGGGATAGGTCTTTTAAAGCTTTTTTTGAGCTTATCATAGAAATTTAAGTAAATGAACTCATATAATTAGGAGAAGCATTGAAATTTTTATTAACATATCTTATACATATTCTTAAGGAGAGCCATCTCTATAACTTTGAAATATTTATTGTTTTGTCATCGTCAAAAAGGGATGGGAGAGAATGTTGACAAAATTTACTTGATTTGGATTTTAACGATAACAAAATAAAATTGTGTGTTAACCTTTCTTAATAAGTTAAGGAAGAATTTTTATGGACCTCAGAATAAGAAGAAGGCAAAATAAACTAGAAAGAATTTATATGACAATTCATGGTAAATCATTTGAAGATTAAAGATTTAAGATATATATATACATATATATTTTGTGTTAAGTTTTTATTGTAATTGTAAATGTAATTTATTATATTTTAAGAACTTATAATAATCTCCCAAACACATCCATAGTGTCCTAAGAAAAATAGTCATAACCTCAAAACAAACCATTCATTGATTACACTTATTATAGGACTAAAACAAAGTATTTCAACGTTCCAAATAATTTCAATATACTGAAATATGAGCATTCAGGACTTTACAATCGAGAACTAATTCGACACGCTAAACTACTTTCAACTTACCGAATTATTCATCTGTTGTAAACATCTTTGGTAAATCAATCAACCAATTTATTTTCGATATACCATTTTATTAGTCGTTATGATAAAAATATAAACATTAAACACATACTTTTTACCCTTGATTCCTATATATAGGCACCTTATTTGATACAAACAAGATACACATTTTAGAACTTCAAGTTCTATCTTATTTAAGCATTTTATTTCCATCTTGTAAGAAAAATTCCCAAGCAAATTTCCATTCCAATCCAATCCTATCTTGTGCATTTGAGAGAGATAAAAGAATAGAATTATAATCTTTCTTTTGTTCTAGTATAAGTTATTCTCTAGTTGTAAGAAAGAATTCAAAACTTCTTCGATTGAGAGAGGCACTACAGTTTGCGCGAGATTTGACAAGAGAATCGTCAAACAAGTAAGTTTTAGATTAAGAAAATTCCTAAGGGACTCTTGAGAAGTGAACTAAGTTGAAGTTGACCGAACGACTATAAATTCTAGTGTATTTTCTCATTGTCTCTCATCCCCTTCTTTACTTGTTTATAGTTCAATATTCAAATCCTCTACTCTATTCCATTTACTTGTAAATTGCTTGTAATTACTAAATAAGTTGTTTAATTCCATAATTATACTTTGTTTCATTATTCGCTTCCTTCTAGTAAAGCCTTTAGATCCAACACTAATGACCTTTATCTATTACACACAAGTTCTGAGGCTTTTTACCTCTGATCCCATTAATACAACTTCATAGACCTTAGTCTAGTATCTTGCTCACAACCATCTATAAGAATCAATCATCTTTGGACTCATCCTTAATCTTTTGATTACATACACTTTAACCTCAGTCTCTCAGTCTCCTCTAAAATTACGAAAATCCTTTTCCAAAATTCTTTTCAAAAATCATGCATTTCTTTCCAAAACTTTTATGGAAAACCACTAGAAAACTGTTAAGTTATTTTATGTGTGTGTTACTGTTTCATAGTTAAATGGATTATTGATTATCCATTTGTCTTAGGTATCTAATCTCGCTATTTATATGTAACCTCACGTCCTTAATAGAATAATTCCGTTTTCTCTCCCCAGTTCTCTTCACATGGTACCAGAGCTCAAGAAATAAACCTTAAAAAAAAAAGGGACGAACCTTAGCTCCACTGGCTTCAGCCCAACCTGTCGCCACCGCAGGCCACTCCGATCGACACTTCCGCTGCCGTCTGGCCCTCCCCAGGCCATCCCACCCGCCGACATTACACCTACAACCCTCCTCAGCAAGCGTCGACTCCTTCCCAGGCCATCCAACCGCCCACCGGTGTCACTCCAAGCCGTCGTTGGCCACATGCACGGCCACCAACGTATGTTCAGCCTCCGGTGATGCCCAGTCTCCTATCCTGAAGGTCTGAACAAGCAGTCCAGCCCTTCCCGTCTAGTGGTTTGACAGGTTAGACCATGTTCTAGGTCTTCTCCGAGCCTTCAGTCTTTGTTATGTATGGATACGTCACATCCACACGTCTTGGTGAGCAGTTTGGTTCGCTTTCCCTATTTTTCATACCATACATTGGATTTTTGTTGATTAAATTCAGTCAAGGTGTCATCTTAGGATTCATTTGTTAAGAATATAAATGGTACCTTTGAAAAGCTCTCTGACCCCAACTACATTTTATGTCACAAAGTTTCGAAACATTTGTCTTGACACACAAAGTTGAAACATCTTACACATCCACCTCTCGATATAAAATCTAACACATACGTTGATTAGTTAGTCAATGATATTACAGTTATTACGTGGATGACTAACAGTATGAAATCCTCAATTGCACAAGAAATCATATTGTTGCGATCTGCGAAGAAGATATAGGACACACTTCGCCTCACATATGATCATGAGAAGAACATTTCTCGTGTATGTGAACTATATGAACAGCTATTCACTCTTCATTAAGGAGATCAGTCAGTTCAAGAGCATTTCACCCGTTTACGTGCCCTTATGGATGTGATAGATGTGTATCAACCTCTGACAATAGACTTTACGAGATTATGTCAGTACAGAAAGAAGTTGACAGTTGTAGCGTACTTTACTGGCCTGAACTGGCATCGGTTCTCAGATCTTGGGATCTGACAGTGTTCCAGACTTACAGACTACATTTACAAAGGTCTTGCGCGTCTCTCTTGCTGCACCTCTTACAATTTCAACCCCGTCAGCCATGGTAATTACTCGAGGCCATGGTCGTAACGGTTCTCGAGGTGGAAGACGTGGTTGAGGTGAGACAAGTGGACGTCTCCAATGTGCACACTACGGACGATTAAAGTACAGGATTGAGAAGTATTGGGATTTGATTAGCCGACCACAGACAATCAATGTTACCACAAAGTCCACTACTACTACAGATACTACTAAGGAGTAGACCTTTATTGTTGCACAGGTAGATTATAAAAGACAATGTTACCACAAAGTCCACTACTACTACAGATACTACTAAGGAGTAGACCTTTATTGTTGCACAGGTAGATTATAAAAGACTTCAACAGCTAAAGGTCACAAAATCTACTACCATGGCTATCCATGCTAGCTCCTTAGGTACTAGTGCACTCCTTGCATCTAGTAATTCTTCTTGGATTATCGATTCTGGTACCTCCTCGCATATGTCAGGTACACGTAGTTTATTTACCTATTTGTCTCAGTTACGTGAGTTTCAATCTGTAGCAATTGTTGATGGCCAAACGTGTCCTATTCAGGTGAAGGAGTGGTACAAGCCTCTTCACAAATATCACTTGAAAATGTCCTTTTTGTTCTTAATTTCCTCTTAAATTTGTTGTTTATTAATGCTATTACAAAACAATTAAACTGCTGTGTCACATTCTTTTCTTTCCATTGTACATTTCAGGATTTGCAGACAGAGAGAAGAATTGATTTGGGTCGTGAGCGAAGAAATGGAGTATATCTACTGGCTCGTGATGATATACTCAAAGATTAGCTTTTGTAACGTCTGTTTCCAAGTCTTCTTCCTTGTGACACTACCGATTGGGTCACCCCTCTCATCAAAAGTTTCAACAAGCCTTACCTTGGTGTTCAGGTTCACAGTTTGACTGTCAATCATGTCAGTTGCATAAGTACCATCATACTTCGTTCAAAAGATTGTATCTTGTGTCGAGTACTACTGCTTTTGAGTTGATTTGTTGTGATGTCTGGGGTCCATCTAGAATCCAATGTGTCAGATCATAGATATTACATAGTCTTTGTTGTTGATTTTTATAGAACGTCCTAAGTATATTTGCTTAAAGATCGTAATCATGTATATGATGAACTCATAAATTTTTTGGCTAAAATAAAAAATTATTTTGATATTACTCCAAAATTCTTGCGTACTGATAATACACTTGAGTTTGTTCAGTCTACAGTCACATCATATTGTGCTTCTTTAGGCATTATACATCAGACATCTTGTCCACACACCTCCTAACAAAATAAGGTTGCAGAATGCAAGTATAGGCACATATCAGATGTTATCCACACACTCATAGTTCATATACATGTCTCTAAGCAATCTGATAGTGTATTTACAGTCACCTATCTTATCAATAGGATGCCTTCTACACCTATTGGAGATGAGATTCCTCTGCGTCGCCTAAAACTTGAGTCCAATCTGTTTAGTTTGACTACTAGAGTTTTTAAGTGTGTAGCATTTGTCCAAGATCTCTCTCTTGGTTTAGACAAACTGTCTCTACGATCCATCAAGTGTGTCTTTGTAGAGTACTCCAGGACTCAAAGAGGGTATCGATATTTTCATCCACCTATAAGACAATATTTTGTGTCTGCAGATATCACATTTTTTTAGTCTGAATCATACTATAATTCCTCTACACCATCCAATGTCTCTGTCACTCTTCAATTAGTTGTTGAGTTGGAAGATGACAATATTCCAAGAGGACCTCCTTTGCCACCACAACTTACTTGTCCCTTGCAGATTTATCAACGCTGTCAGCATGCCATAGTGTCTTCCACCACTGAATGATCCTCCTTTGCAGATGCAAATCTATTTACCAGTGCTTCAGACTTACCTATTGTCCTTTAAAAAGGTACCCATTCTTGCACAGTCCATCTTATTTCTCACTTTGTCTCTTATGATTCGTTTCACCCTCGTTTTCGTAGTTTTACTTTGTCCCTTATTTCTCAAACTGTCCCCAGGTCCTACCAAGAGGTACTTTCCCTTACTCATTGGAAGACTGTTATGGATGAGGAACTAATTGTATTTAATAATCATGATACGTAGGAGTTGGTGACCCGCATAGTTGAGGCTACAGTAGTCATTTGTAAATGGATCTACACTATCAAGTACAAAGCCGATAGCAGTGTGGACAGATACAAAGCAAGGCTGGTGGCCAAGGGTTTTATTCAGACTTATGGGATAAATTATGAGGAGACTTTTTCCCCTGTTACTCGTCTCAACTCAATCAGAATCCTTCTATCTCTGGCTTTGAATCACTCATAGGAGGTATATCAGTTGGATATCAAAAATACTTTTTTGTATGGAGATTTGACTGAGTCTGTTTTGATGAAACAACTTCGAAGATATGCTGCTAAAGGGAAGGATCTTGTGTGCAGACTTAAAAAGGCGATCTATGGTCTTAAACAGAATTCCAGAGTATGATTTGAAAAGTTCAGTCAGGTAGTCCTTGCTGGTGGGTTTCGGAGGTGTGTAGTGGACCATTCAGTCTTCTACTGAAGGACTGGTAGTGAGTGTGTGATTCTGACAGTTTATGTGGATAACATATTAGTCACAAGTAGTGATGCATAGAACATTGCAGAGATCAAAAAACATTTTCACACTCGCTTTGTGACAAAGAACATGGGAAAACCTTGATATTTCCTTGGGCTCAAATTTACCTATGTACAGGATAAGATGACATTGTCACAAAGAAAGTATGTCTTGGATCTCTTACAAGAGACAGAGTTCTTGGAATGCAAACTAGAGAGCACTCCTATTGCAGACATCAACATTCTGAGATAGTAGTTCTGAGTTGTTGGAGGATCCTTGTCAATACAGAAGGCAAGCTCATCTATCTGACTATGACTCGACTTGATATCTCGTATGCAATCAACTTTCTGAGTCAGTTCATGTATAAACCTAGGAGAGTACATTGAATAGGAGCTTTTTGTGTCATATCGTATGTAAAAAGTGCTCTAGAAAAAGACTTAGTTTATAAAAAAATGACTACACCAAGATTGTAGCTTACTCGAGTATGCAGGAGATAGGACAGAAAATCTACATCTGGCTTCTACACTTATGTAAGAAGCAGCTTAATCACTTGACGCAGTAAGAAATAAAATGTGGTATCTAGATCCAGTACAAAAACAGAGTACCAATCTATGACACGAACAGCATGTGAGATGATGTGAGTGAAATCACCATTAAAGTAATTTAGTTTTGGTATTAAGATGCCTATGTCCATGTGATGTGACAATCAAACTGCTATCTTCATTGCAAACAATCCTACCTTTCATTAATGTACAAAGCATATCGAAGTTAACTACTATTTTGTAAGGGACATGATCATGAAAGGGGTTATCTCTACTCCTTATACACAGTCCTTTGAGTAGTTGACAGATATATTCACAAAGGAGCTTAGTGTTGGGATGTTTGAATCGTTGTGTGACGAACTGGACATGGTTGATATGTATACTCCAACTTGAAAGGGAGTGTTAGAGTTATTTTATGTGTGTGTTACTGTTTCATGGTTAAACAAATTGTTGGATATCCATTTGTCTGAAGCATCCAATCTCCCTATTTCTATGTAACCTCACATCCTTGATAGAATAATTCCTTTTTCTCTCTCCAATTTTCTTCACAAAGACCTTTCTAAAAATCAGCTCTGAAACATCTATGATTTCTAGTGGTTATTTCTAGTGAAGTTGTGAATATGACTCAAGTGTGTGGCCATACTACCGTTGCTACTGCCACTACTACATAAGCCACCACCGCCGTCATTGAGCACCACTATTGTTATTACCGTCATGCTGGTTGGGTACATGTCACTGCTATGAGGGTGGGTCGTTGTTGCCACAGAACTTTAGGGGAAGTCACCGAAGCCTATGTTAGGTTGCTTTACTTAGGATCCGTAAGGTACACGTCCTATCCCAGAATCTCCTTTACCTAATTTATTGAATGATTATCGTAGCAATCAAGGTGCTACATTTTGTGTTGAGCTTCCTGTGGAAAGACCCAAGTGTATAGATTTAGTATTTTGTGGTTTGCCAAGTTTGTATTGCATGAATTATGTTGTTTCTCGATCATTCCTTTCAGGATTCATCATAATTTGTGTTATGTTGTCTTATTGTGTTTTACAAGTGTTGGTCTTAGGATAAGAGTATCCCTATTTTGGCTAAACAAAGCTACCATCCTATGCCATGCATTTGAGTCGTACAGACAAGCCACGCGTTTTGGCCTAGGTCTATGGTTTTTAGTGCAACAATAAACCATACTTGGTGTTTTGGTATGTTTTCGTGTTTATTTTGAGAAGGTTTTCAAATAATTTTTCAAAAAAAATTTGGAAAAAAATGCATAAATTTTGCAAAGGAATTAGAAAAAAATTATCGTGTTGAGGCATCTAACCAACAGATAAGAGATAATTAATACCACTGGATAATTGGGAGTCAGCCATTTAGGATGAGATTCAAGAGATTTCCTGTAATTTTAAAGGAGACTAAAAGGCCTTAAGTGAGGTCTATGGGATCAAAAAAACAAAGATGAAGTCAGAGACCGAAAAATTGAATAATCTAACCAACAGACCAATAGACTAGGATGATTAATACCCTAGAAGGTCAAGAGATAATTAATACCACTGGATAATTGGGAGTCAGCCATTTAGGATGAGATTCGAGAGATTTCCCGTAATTTTAAAGGAGACTAAAAGGCCTTATGTGAGGTCTATGGGATCAAAAAAACAAAGATGAAGTCAGAGACCGAAAAATTGAATAATCTAACCAACAGACCAACAGACTAGGATGATTAATACCCTAGAAGGTCAAGAGCTAAAGAAGTAGGCTAAAGTTTTAGGGATTGTACTAGCAAGAGATTGAGGCATCTGAATAATCGTTTTTATGCTAGTAAGAGATTGTACTAGCTAAATTTTCGTGTTTTTAAGGGACCTAGAGGTTGAGGCATATGACCGACGAACCAGAGATAATTAATACCACTGGATGATTGAGAGTCAGTCATTTAGGATAAGACTCGAGAGGTTTTTCGTGATTTTAGAGGAGACTAAAAGACCTTAAGTGAGGTTTATGGGATAAAAAAACGGGAGATGAAGTAAGAGACCAAGAGACTAAATAATCTAATTGATGGACTAGAATGATTGATATCCTAAAAGGTCGAGAGCTAAAAAAGTAGACTGAGGTTTTAGGGATTGTACTAGTAAGACCAAGAGGTGAAACAAATTCCTTTATGTGGCCGATTGCAACGACCTCAAGAGTGTCAAGAGGACGAACGCTTTGTGTGTGTGTGTGCCCTTATGTAGACAAATAAGGGTTTTTAAAGTATGAACATGAAACAAGGAAGCTCCTGTACAGAATGACTTATCCGTAGTAGTGCAGTACACCTTGTCAACTTCTTGTAGCTAGTATCGGTCACTTGGGTCCAAGTCACATGACAAGATTTTGGATTGAGTGTGTATGGTTTATATGGATTTGTGATGATTTTGGACTTAATTTGATATAGAAAAATCATTTCAAGTATACATATAAAGATTTCAAGAATGCACGTAACTTTGATTCTAGAAAAAAAAAATTATTTTGAAAACATATTTAAAAAAATTTACGCTTATTTGCAATATTCTATTACAATGTTTATGACTTTACAAGATTGTAGTTTTGGTGTTGCCACATGAGACAAATGTTCAATCTTGGGAATTGAGTATTCATTAGCTCTAGTTCAAGTTTGTTGTTTGTTGTTTGTGATAATTGATAGGAGTGTGTAAGGTAATTATTATGTCACTCACGATTTTTTGTGTAGGTGCAGATATTGGAATTGTAATCCAGTCTAGTGTACATAACAAAAGTCACATAGATGCGTATAGTTCTAGGTAGAGTTAAGGTTTGTTCAGTTTATTTATTTATTTAAGCTCCTTACATGAAACTATTGAGTTTTATTTATTCATAGCTTTAGTTGCATTTTAAATTTTGGAATGTCACGACTCCTAGAACTCAAAACACCACAAAACACCAACCACAGCATCACGCTGTCCTAGCTATTGCCAATATGCGTACCAAAAATGTGCGAACTATACGTACGCTAGCTGACACAGGTGCATCTTACCCCAAAACCAATACTCAAACCAACAAATTCTCAAAAATCGCAAACACCAAAGCAGGAAGCTAAAACTTATTAGAAATATGAAACAATCCAACTAAATAAAACCTAAATCATGCATTATAATCTATGCAAATCAAAAACCCCCAAGCACATACATGAGTTCACACACAAGGAACCCACAAACACAGCACTTCCAACTACCACAAGTGGATTCTTCACAAGGAATTTCAAAGCACATTCATAACAATCTTGCAATTATAAAAATAAAGAGATCCTAGGATAGGACGTATACCTTTAGATTTCAAGAAAAAGGAACCTAACAGTGTCCACGGCCTACTCCTCACCAACACTCTACCCTCACGACCCGTACGGCAACAATGACAGCAACAATAGCTCAACGACATGCAATGGCAACAACAATGCTCCCCCATCCTATCCACTTACTCTTTCGATCTCTCACTCTCAGAATCTCTCAAGATCTCTCTTTACTTTCTTGACTACAGGTGCCTCCAACGCTTCCCTCTTGCCTTTATTTAAAGGCCACATGGGTTCGACACCATTCATGAATAATGTCGTCATAAGGTGATACTGTGAATCTCTTAACCACCTCAAACTTCATGTGGTCACAGGATACAACACGCTAAAAGGGAATCACCGACACAATACGCAAAAGAGGATCACAACCATAGTTCGCCTAAGAAGGAATCCAATAAGAGAAAATACCAACACAACACTCTTGATAACCCGATAATATTACATTAATGGTAATCAAAGCACTAAATCACACAATAAGGCTCATTTACCTCTTATCTAGAAAAGCCCAAATAAGCTAGGGACATGTGCGACTAACCTACGCTGCCAAAACATGCAACTGACCTATGCAACACCACTAGAAACCCTAGACGTTCGAAACCTCCTATCCAACTTGAACCTTATGCTTATGCATATTAGTATTTCTTCTTAGTTAGAGAAAAGTTTGCCTCCATTAAAATTAAAAATTTCACGACTCTGGACAATGTGGATCAACCATCTACTTTACAACTCCCCGTCAAAGCCACGTCTTTAATTTTCCCTCCCCAAAGGGCTACCTCGCCTATCCTCAAACTTGCGTCTGCTTGAGAAAACACCTCCTAGATTACAACATCATGATCAATTATCGACATTTAAAGTAAATTTGTACTAGTTGGTCTCTGAAGCAGCAATATTTTCATTCACAACATCCTCAAGCATAATCGGTTACTTATGTTCTGTACCTACTAGGAGTGGAGCACATTGTAATCGAGAATAATTAAGCAACTTGCGCGGTC
Source organism: Posidonia australis (assembly GCA_024699735.1). NCBI lineage: Eukaryota > Viridiplantae > Streptophyta > Magnoliopsida > Alismatales > Posidoniaceae > Posidonia > Posidonia australis. The sequence continues at coordinate 7,603 of JAMKQA010000975.1, read as the reverse complement.
TTATACATGCAGTACATACAATGTGGGAGGGAGCAAGTGCTACTGAAGTTTCTAGTAACTAACCTTGAGTGCGGATTCCCAGCGGAGGGCGGAGACGCGTTCGTGGAGAGCCTCGAGGACGGTTCTGGGGAGGAGCTTCTTGGAATTGGTGGGCCCGCGCTTCCTCTCGATGATGGCCTTGGTGGCCTCCCTCCTCAGAATCACCGAGATGGCCTTCTTCGACGCGATCTTCCGGTTCACCTCCTCCTTCCTTCTCTTCTTCTCTGCCTCCGCTCCCACTCGCTCTTGCTCTTGCTGTCGTTTCTCGTCGTCTACTGCCCTCCTTCCGCCTGCGCTAGAGGTCCAAGAATAGGGCAAGACGGAGTGGGGTCTATCGTGCTGCTTGCGGGATTTGTTGCCGTGCCATGGCTGCTTGGGCTGTTGGGAGGGAGGGGAGGAGGACGAGGCGGTCGCCGCGGCCGCCGCCGCCGCGGCCTCAGCCATCATCGCCATGGACGGTTGATATAGCTCAACTAATTCAATACGATTTTATGGTAAATCTGATAAGGGATAGATATTTTTGTCATTTTCAATACCTCTAAGCATGTGGGGGTAGAGTTTGGAAAACGGACCTCAAGAAAAGCTCAGCCCCCTCGGGCTTGGACCGGGTTGGGCCGACTCGAAGGCTAGTCCGGACCAGTTCCTGCAGACCATGGGTCCGACACGGCCTATGGCCCGTATGCAGGCTGGGCCATTAGGCCTAAACTGAATTTTTTTTTATTAATAAAAAATATTTGAAATACAATCATTTTTTTACATAAAAAATACAAAAGATATTTACATCATTTGTTTTATATTTTTTTTAAAAATTTTACATAAAGAATTATTCATTTGGGGAGTCTGTTCTGCCTATTGAAGTTGATGTCGCATATCGTCTTCTTCTGATTTAGACTGCAAGCTCAATACTTAAAGACGGTCAACTGCATTATACCAATCTTTTAAGCAGACAGAGGCTTCTACAGACTTCTCTGATAATCTACATCTTTTATCATTTAATATTCTTTTTCCTGCAGAAAATGCACATTCAGATGCCACAGTCGACGCCGGATATAGTCATGGTTACCAACATTACAATATTTTCCATTTTAATATAAAAAATGAATATAAAATAATACAACCCTTAACCCAAAAAACCAAATTCCAAAAATGGAAGGATTAGAAGTAAAGAATTTGGAGGGATTAGAAGTAGAAAAATTTTGATGTTGCTGGCTCAATTAGTGTCGCGTGGAGACTGAAGAGTAGAAGACGGGGCAGAATCTAAAGCCAAACAGCGAAATCTTCACTTAAAAGTTGGGAGAAAGTTGTAGACTTGTAGTTGAGAAGAGAAGAGAAGATTGAATTGTGAAGAAAAATGAATGGAGTAGGAGGTTTTTATAGGATAAATTGAGTGATAGTTGTTGAGATTAAAAAAATTTTTTTTTAATGCAACAGCTAAATAGCTGTTGAAAACGGCTACATTATTTAGTCGTTGCCCGTTGCCAACGACTTATAGCCGTTACAGAATGGTGCGTCAAGTATGTACGTCCCATATTTTTTAAAATTTTTTACTAGCAGGCTAGCCTGGCCCAGACTGATTTCACAGGCCAAATTGGACCTAGTAAACGAGCCTTCGCGGGCCTGGACCTTGGGCCTGACATGGCCCACGACGGACCTAGCCCAGTCCGACCCGCGGAATTTTTTTTTAGGCCCAGACCGTGTCGGACCTGGGCTGGGCCGAGCAGCCTAGGACCGACCCGACCTGTTTCCCACTTCTATGTGAGAGGACCTACAGGAGAAATTAACTTTGGACTCATTCATTAGAAGATGTTTTTACCACGAATCGTAAAAATCAACTGCTATAAAAAATGATAGAAGTTTATTTAACAAAATAAAAACTTAATCTTGATTTTGATTTATGGATCTGTATTGAAAGATAAAAATACTTCAAAACATGAGGATTTATTCCGTAACCTCCTTCCTTCCATCACAATGTTAACATTTGGCAACTTTCTCTTTCTTCTTTTACGTTTCCAATCTCTCTCTCTCTCTCTCTCTCTCTCTCTCCCCGAACACTTATTAGACACTTTTCTCCTTCAATCAGTGTTTGTTTCTCCTCCTATATGTTCTCTCTCTCTCTCTCTCTCTCGACACTTCTTCCATCGATAACATTAGTGAAAACATCCAACAACAATAATGACGTTAAACTTTCAATTCTCTCTTCAACATCTAACGACAACGATAACAACAGCACAAACATCATGGTCAAAGCACCATCTCTATATTCATCGCCTTTTAACGATTTCTACTAACCACAATATCGTCAAATCCAATCCAATTTGTCAATTGATTGTCAACAAGTTTCAACGATGACTAATGAGTAATGAAGTAACTTAACAACATTTAAAAATTGAATGTTATTGCATGTTTTCATTGTATTGTTATAGCTCTTTGAATATTATTAAGCTCCTTATGTTCACGTTTGAATCAATTCTTATCCAACTCAAATGCTAGGATTTTTTTTCCTTAATCAAATCAAATAAACATTTGTATGTCACTATATAGAATTGATTCAACTCCAAAGATTTGAATTGTTTATTGAATAAAAATTTAGAGATTTTACTCTAAATCACTGTATTGATTCTTTAAAGTCATTGTATGTCACTTGGGGATTTTTTGTTTTTTCCTTTTTTTTATGATGGAATGTCCAGGTGGATTGTAGTTTTTCTTATTTGTTAACTAATTGATAAAATTAGTTTAATTTTCATGATATTGTCATCTTACATGTCTCATGAATTCAATACTTAAATTTCTAATAATTTATTCTTTACGATATTGTTTTGCAATGAGAACTAAAAGAAGATCACATTGATATATCACCCTATATATTGATTACTACTATATTGTTATTATGAAGAATTGGTTAGGCGTTTGATGTCAAAGACATCTTGAAATCTTAATTGTTGGTTTTATAATTGTGTAAATAAATACATTATCAGTTATAGAACTAACATAGTTATGGAGTATTATATTCTATCTTATAAGTTTATTATTATAATATAGAATAGGAACCATTGTGATCGTGGATTCTTCGAATCATGGATTCTTCGAATCATGGATTCTTCGAATGAGCTGATGAGGAAAAAAAATTTCAAATAGAAGTCAAATTTGAAAGTATTGAAGAAACTATTGTAAAAATTGAAACAGAAAAGAAAATTGTGGATGTTAATGATTACAATTAACTGCTTCAAAAGCTTCAATTTCTACCATTCAATGACTCATCTAATGATTAATACAATGAATAAATTTTGTATGACTTAAGATTGTTATATTATAATATAGAAGTTATGTAATACTTCTATGGACCAAATTTACCTTTAAAGTAAATCTTTAAGTATGAAGAACCTTTATGTATTACTTCTTTTAGGAACCTTTATGCATTACTTTTGGTTTTCTTTTTGAAATTTACATGAAATTTGCATTGTTGATGCCCTAAAGAGAATGGTAGGAAAATGGACATTTTCTATATTGAAATTTGCATAAATTTTACATTGTTGATGCCCAAAGGAGAATGAGAGGAAAATGGACATTTTCTGTATTGAAATTTACATGAAATTTGCATTGTCTAATCTTATTTTCAATTAACTTGCATACCTCCTTATTTTGTCCATTTTGGTTTTCTCATTTGTCATTATATTGCTTGCAAATGTCATCATAAATCCAATGAATAGGTGGATATGTGGTCATTTAATACATAAGAGTGATGTGTATAGTGTTGGGGTTGCTTCTGATTTAACAAAATTGTCGTTTTGATTTATTGATGATGCCAAGGTTTTTTTTTTTTGAAGGAATTGATGAAACAAGTAATTGCTTTCTCAAGTCTCATGTGTGATAGACAACAAATTTGGGGAGTGTAATAGATAATAAAATTGTCATTCTACGGGAAGTGTAATAGATAATAGAATTGTCATTTTGATTTGTTGATGATGCCAATGTTTTTTTCCCAAGTACTTGAAGTTGGATGTTTATGACATTTTTTAAGGCCTTGGTGGTCAATTTTATTACAAACTGTATTGTTATAGTCATTTGTAAGTTTCACTATTTTTGTATTGTTATAGCCATTTGTAAGTGATTCGTTTTAGTTTTTACATTTCAATTCAAATGACGTTGCTCCTTGGGTTTATTCAGTTCAATATCTTGTAAAGGGTTCAATAGGTTCTGTTGCTCTTAGTAATCTCTGTTGTGTTTGCCTTGTGTTATTCACATTGTTCAGTCCATGTTCTTGTATCCATCCGATGAGAAAATAAAATTTTAATGCTCCAATTGCAAGTTGTTGTTTACCTGAAGGTAACTTTATATGAACAAAGCATCAACATCACCACTAATCTCTACAATTAACAGGCTTCCATGCCACAAACTACCACAGACAATTGATCCTCAATGGGTAGAATTATCAACCTCAATTGAACTTAGGTAGAACTCATGGATAGAATCATCAACCTCAATTGGACTATACCCTAGTTTGAATCCCATGGACATAAAAATCTATACAATAACTAGAGTGCAAAAGAGCCATGGAGAATTCTTACCAATTTAACTATCTACAAAAAAGAGACAGTCTATGGTATACTTCTAACCTATGCACGCAAAAGAAAAAACTTGTAGTGGATCAAACATCGAGAGTTTGCAAATGTTAAAATCAAACAAGCAAAGACCAGATTGTTTGTTGGGAAAAAATGGCATCCCAACAAGATAATAATGTTGAACAAAATGATGATCAACCTTGGTGTGATTTATTCATTCATGATATAAATGGCCACAAGCTTTCTGAATGAAACTTTTATCATCGCCAATGTTAGTAGGAGAGGAATGATTTGTTGGGCATGAATAGTTTACATATCATAATTAGTAATTTGAATAAATTTACATGCATTCATGCATTTTCCTTGTTTTTTTTGTCAAAAGTAAGGATGGAGACCCTCAAATTATATAAAGGAAAGTTTGTGCAAAAATGGTTGCGACCCATCGGGCCCTACCAGGAGCGTATGCTCCACAAAGGCCCGTGCCACCCTATCCAGATACAATCAAACGAGGCCCACGTAGCCCACAAAACACCCCACAGTGCTATCAAAATGCAGCCACAAAACACAGGCCCGCAAGGGCCCACAAACCCATAAACAAGAAAACAGAGCTTCCCAACTTCAGGCACAGGCCCGTTAACAACGACCTAGTCCCTCAAGAGGCCCGCTAACCACTACCCAGCTCCAAGCATAGGCTCAAGCGAATTCCAACAACCAGCTCAAGGTGCAAGACCCGACCCAGTCCAGCAAAACAGAGCCCAGCTTTGCAGCAAATTGCTACGCCTAGTGGCGCACCGCACAGTGCCATGCAGCGCCCGTCGGAGAGTCCACGGGGACATGCATCTGAAACTCCACACTCGGTTGATCGGTCCCCAACGGAGCTCAGATCCTAGTGGTTTCTAGGAGAACTTCTTTGGCTGTTCTTAGCTTGTAGCCCTCCTCGAAGGACCTCCTATTCCTCTCCTGCCAAAATCTAGAGATGATACCGGTGAAGTTCCTAGCAGTCATTGTCTGTTGCTGGTGACGGGGCCTTTAGGACCAGTTGTTGATCGCTTCCCACAGAGTGTCCTCCGACTGCTCCGTCTTGAAGCCCACTTGGCCCCAGACTTGGGACGCGAAGGCGCAGGACCACAGAAGGTGTGCCAAAGTCTCCTCCATCGTTCCGCACAGAATGCACTTGGAAACCACTACGATTCCTCTACGTCTCAGCGCATCGTGAGTGGGTAAAGCATGGCGGATCGCTCTCCATGCATAGATTGCCTCACGGGGAATGACTCCCTTACCCCAGACCAATGTAGCCCAGTTGGTTCTCTCCGCTCGGGGATGGATAGCTTCCTAGGCAGACTTGAATGAAAAGAGGTCTCTTGTGGGTTCCCTGATGATCGCGTCTCGACCACCTACGATAGTCCCAAGGATCGTTGGCCAGAGATCGTGCATATCTAACGTGGTGGGTCTCGGGAGGTGCCAGTGGCCTTCTACGATGAATCAGCTGACGGGGCATGAATCCTCACAATCGAGCTCCCGCCGAAGTCAATGCACTATTTGGATGGGGATGCCCTCGGAGTTGCCTGCAATCCACGGATCGAGGAAGAAGAACGTATCTCTTCCATCTCCGATACTGAAGCGCATCAGCGGTCTGGTTGTTTCCTTAAGCCAGAAAATACACCTCCAAGCCCACGAAGTAGAATTCGGCGACCTCGACCACCCACGCATTTTCCTTGTTTGATCAGTTGCTTTTAACAAAATGTGATCCTAAATGGAACCAAAGATTGGATAAGGATATGAATGCATATGAGGCATTGATTCAATGGATTATAGTAGAACATGTGAATGGGCACTGTGGATACGGGATTTTGGAGGAAGTGGAATGTCACTCTAGGATTTTGACACCTTTTGCCACTTCGCTCATGTCCCTTGCTTTTTTTGTGTCTGACTCCTTCCCTCCACATAGGTTGTAGAAAGTGTAATTGCCATTTTCAGTTCACTTTTGCTGACCCTCGAGATATCTGGGGAGATATAGATACTATGGATTCAGTTACTTTAGGAATACTGCCAGCGCTGCCTAAAGGTTCTTGTGTTGGTGTGCTTCTTCTTCTTCATCTTTTCCTCGCAAAACAAAGTCAAAAATCATGCAGATCAATAAGGTGTAGTAAACAACTCTAAACGGATCAAAATCATCATAAAGAAAAAAAAAGAGAAGACACTTACCCGAGGATTTTTATCTCCCCCAGTTGCAACTAATTATGAAATGCCTAACTATGATGATGAAAATGAAAAGTTGTGTGAAAATACTAGAAACAAATAACCCCCTTATAGAATACGAAGTGTCGATGTGATGTAACCAGAGCCAGGGCTTGTAGAAGACTTATGTTCAGAATCTTTTCTGCTCTCTCTCTCTCTCTCTCACTTTTAGGATAATTTCTGGATGTCCCACAATAATTTCCCCCTTTCCTGGATAATCTCTCCATGCTTGCTGGCTGGGAGGAGTGTCCACCTATTTATAGGTGAGTGAAAGGTCGCTGAATGGTAAGGCTTATAGAAAAGGAAGCTTTAACAAGGAATTTCCATCTTTAAGGTATTGAATACCCAAAACCAGATGTTTTATGTAGAACACCCATAATAGACCATTCTACTACCCAAAACCAGATGTTTTATGTAGAACACCCATAATAGACCATTCTACATACGTAGAACGCTAGAAATCGGGCGTTCAATATCGTTCTGATGTAACCTGCCAACTTAGAGTGGATAACTATCAATTATGGCTAATTGAGGCTTGTTAGGCCCTAATTAAGTCCAGATAAGATTAATAAACATCTAAGAATGGAAAAAAACTGAGTTTTCTTTACAGTTAGGTCCTGAAAATTGTCATTTAACCCCAGAACTTTTAAAAAATGAATTTTGATTGTAGATTTTGCATTTTAAACCTCAGAAAACTTCATAATTACTTTGAACAACATAAAAGCTTGATTTTTGTCACAACCAGACCCTGAAATTTTACAGAAAAG
>JAMKQA010000974.1:0-23768 GCA_024699735.1 Posidonia australis | reverse complement strand
TTCTTGTGTTTTTTGGTTTTCCTCGTCTTTCCATTAAAAGACTAGGTGGCGACTCCTTTCCTTATCCTTTTTATCTTCCCTTGGTGTTTCTGGGTCTAGTCTCTTCCTCCGGATTCACCATTTTCGCCGTGACCGTATCGGATCTCCTTGTGTGTTTCCTCACATTGAGTAGTAGGAGAGCCGTGCAAGGGTTCCACTGACATGGTCACACTATCCTATAGGCAACTAAATCTAAAAAGGATTTTTTGCCATATTTTATGAGTTTAATCCTAGCCCTTGATCTATATCTCATCAATGACGAGATTTTGTGCCCCTAAACTCTATAAATAGACCACTTAAGTCTTCAACCCAAGGGGAGGCACTTCAAAAACCCTAGGACTCAGTTTAAACCCTAGAGAGAAAGAGAGAGAGAGCTATAGCCCCCTCCTCCATGTCTAGGCCCCTAGAAGCTTAAATCCATTAGAGATCCAACCTCCTCCAAAGCCAAAGCGTATCTCTGAAGCTCCGTCTGACTGGCCTCCATCTCCTTCATCCACTCCAAAGCACACAAGGGTGAAAGGGAGTACCTCTTCTTCTTGCATCTTACTTTTAACATAAATCCATTGCATGTTATTAGTATAGTCCATGGCATATGCATGTAGGGACAACCCCCTACTTAGTATTAGATTTCTCTATTCATGATGTTTATCTCTTTTCTGATTTCATTTACTGCACTTAAAACTAATCTTGGTTTATTTTTCTTATTTGTTTTGAAGGAAAGAATTCTACATAAGCATGAGATGCTGTTGGGCAGCATCCTGTTGTTGACCTAGTGAATCAAGAACCAACACAACCATAACCACCTGCACCTCCCATAAGCGTATTATTAGTCGACTTTAGCAAAGGACAAGTGGCGATCACAAAAGATATCGAAGTATGTGGAGCAACGACAACCTTCATCAACACCCCCAAAAATCCATCCATAGTCTGAAGGTTAGCGAGCAAGTTCCTTAACTAGTGCTCGAGACCCCCTTTTTGCTGACTTTCCCCTTTGGTAAGCTTCTTTAGCCTTCTTTCCTGAGCTACTCGTCACCTCCAACAATAGCTTGTCATAGAGTTTGTATTCCTCCCTACTATCGTAGCCCCATCCGTATTTGCTCACAAACTACGATGGCCTAGCTCGTTAGTGAGCCTCCTTTCTCTGCCATTTTGGAGGGGATCTCGGCTTCAGTCTCTCTTTCCTTTGTGACATCTGTTGTGCATTCCACTCCTCCCACATTCCAGTTCTAGGTATCTAGGGTTTCCCTATCTACTACTTCTGATCCTTGGCAAACATTGGCCAATCTGGAGCTCGTCACCGAGTCTATCACAGTGACCGCCACACAGGCCCTAGAGACATCAGTGTCCATTCCACTTCTAGGCTCTGTCACTTCTAACACCCAGCCCACTGCGACGGCCTCCCTAATAGGTTTCATTGTCTCCGAACAATACGGTCTCTAGCCCTCATTGACGTCTGTCCCACTCTCTCTCTTATCCCACAATACTACTACCAACGAATCATCTCCTATGCAAGCACAACATCTGTTGGCTCTAGCCCAGAAGCTACAAGGCATGGCCTTCTGTAGTTTCCATCGTGACATGAGACATTCGATGGACAACTGTTTCACTCTGTAGAACTCTATCCAAGACTTGATCGAATACAAGGTCATTGTGATCAACACATAAGAAGTAGAGTCTGCATTTGCTCTAGCATCAGCACCAGTTCCTACACGAGCACTAGCAGACCCTAGTATCGTCAGCTAACCCCTGCCCGAGCATGCTAATTCTGGAGCACCAGGGATCTTAGGAATTCACTCTATCATCTCTACCAACTCTGACACATCCATGTTAGACCCCAGTAGTATCATATGTGATCTTTCAACTCTATTTCCTCACCACTTGTATTGTCCTTTTCTCAAAGGCTCGAGTTCAGTAATAAATATGATCCAGCTCATTGCCAAGCTAGAGCGCACAACAGCGTGTCCCACCATGTTGCCTTCTCCCATAGCCCCAATCTGCTTATTAGCTAGAAGCAAGCTAAAGCTTACACAATTAGCATCCCTGCCAGCATACCCTATAGCAAGCCTGCCCACATCCTAGTTGGAGCTAGCAGCCCATGCACTCGTGGTCATTAACTTCACCTAGGATACCCACTGTGTGCCCTATGACTAGGCCACAAAATGGTGTGCAGAGGTCACATGATCAGGACAGGTGTACAAGGCCCCAGCTTCAGCACCTAAGCCCAGCAAACCAACACCCATCCCACTACCACTAGAGAACCACCCTCCTAAACCTACCACCAAGGAGACCTCATCCAAATCCACCTCAGCAACCAACAGCAAGCCTACAGTTGACCTCACTACTCAATTGAAGAAGGTCAAAGCTGACATTTCCATATGAGACCTGATTCACACCTCAGTTGAGCATAGAGAGGGCTTCCTTTGAGTTTTCCAAGCCACCCATGTATCCCCAATCATAGAACCAATAACCCTGAAACCATGGTGGGAATGATCATCATGCCCTAGATCATCTCCTTTTCCACGCAAGAGTTGCCTCTAGCAGGGACCAACTACAACCAATTGTTGTTCATAGCTATGCAGTATCAAAATTTTCTAATTCCCCTCACCCTGGTAGACAACAGTGATGGCTTAAATGTCTGCCCCTTACATACAGCAAGCAAGCTCGGATTCAAAGCCTAGGATGTCACGCTAGTGGTAAAGGGTATGACGTCATTTAATAATATGCACCATGACGCACTAGGTCTCCTGGTCATCCCTCTCATCATTGGTCCAACAAAGTTCAGCATGGAGTTCTACGTTGTGGATCTTGAGCCTTTTTTTAGTCTTCTGCTTGGGGGCCCTTGACTGCACAACCATCAAGTTATCCTTTTGACCCTCCATCACATGATTAAGTTCGGTTGGGACAATAGCATCATCACCGTCATGGCTGAAAATTTCGAGAAAGAGAGGGTCAATATTGTATCATCTGTCTCCTTGCAAACTGTCCAATTTGAACCAAAGCCCCTTGATGTTCTATATCATGTTAATAGGTTTGAGCTAGTTAACTTTATCTCCAATTTTGAGCATGGAAACTACCCACTTGTTTGTAGTAACCCTTTCTTAATGGTTGAGAATTTGTGCCATAGGTGGGGATAAGAGAAAGGGGCGCCTCTCGGGTGACACAGTCAAGGGATCTTTGAGTCGATCATTGCAGTGGAGAAGAGATATCATGAAGGCCTTAGATACAAGCAAGAGTCCCGAAAGAAGTCCCAGCACTTGCCAAAGACGGAGGAGCTTTCCATTCCCTCTAACATGTCATATTGATGCAGATAAGACAAGAAAACACCGACCAAAGCTTATTAAATCAAATTAACATGAACACTTGTAAATCAATGGCAAGGAATGCTAAAACAGATAATATGCAACCTATGTAGAGGTTTAGCAAAATGTCAACGTGCTCAGCACACACATCATCTAGCAAACAAGTCAAACAGAGCCGTTCTCTTGACGTCGCCTCCTTGTGTGGTGTCAGATCTCGTCGCCGTTTTATTGGGAGACGAGGGGCATCACCTCTCAGTCTGGTGGCACATGCCTTAGACTGATCCAGCAGCCCAGATCTGTCTTTGACAGATCAGACGTCAAACAAGTCTATTTAAGAATCAAGTTTCAAAGAAACACTGATTTTAACAGGTTTAGATATTTATTTAATAGTTTGATTAATCTGCGTTCGCTTAATCATGTAGTTTCCTATGGCAAGGGTGAAGTCGATTTCAGGGGTTCTAGGGGGCACTCAGTAGGATTTGGGCTCTTTAGTACCACTCCTTGACCTTCATTAGGGTCCACCAAGAGGACCGAGATTACGAGTTTGTCTCTCTAAAGAGGGGCCCACAACCTAGGATTTTGTCCTTACGAGTTAGTCCTAGCAAACCACAAAGAAAAACATCAAACAACAAGATATCAAGTTTTTACTATGGTTTGTTACAAACTTAGGGAGAAAGGTGACGTTTGAAACAAGCCCGTAGGACACCTTAGGTTCCCTGATCTGATAATCACAACCGAAACAGAGTATGGGTAGGCGACTTGCACCAGCCCGGGTTCACTCTGCTCAGTTGGTTAAATCAGATAGAGAACCCTAAAGAACTATAGCCTTGCTGTCAAGCAATTAGTTTCTACCCTATTGGTGGACAGGAAACAACCCTAGAAACTGTTAAAAAGCCAAAATGATAGTGGACAGGAATGTTATCAATTTTATTTATTCAAGTTGCTACTACAGGCAATAAAAATCAACATAAAAAATTAAAAACAAATAAAATAAATAAATAATACTAAAAATCATCTATCGCCCGTGTGACAGGTGCCTGATCTCATCACCTATGAGTGTGGCAACAAGGTCAGTTGCCTTTCGTTACGGCAACTGGAAGTTGTCTTCCTCCACTCGCATGCATGGGCCGTTCTAGGGTTACAAGACTGACTTTTCTCCTCTCTCTTCCCCCCTCTCTATCGTGCATAGGGGTCTAAGGTTTTGGCTTAGGATTTGGTCTCTCTCTCTCCTCCCTACTTCTCTCTCTCTTATGGGTCTAGGGTTTCAAGGGCTATGAGGGATGGTTTTGGACTCAAGGACTGTTTCTCTCTCTCTCTCTCTCTCTCCCTCTCTCCTTCTATCTTTCTCTCTCTCGTGCATGGGTCTAACCTACCTCTCTCTCTCTCTCTTTCTCTCTCTCTTGCATGGGGACGGGATGTCTCTATCCTTCTCTTTGTCTCTCGCATGAGGAGCTAAATGTGGAGACACGATAGTGGTGGATGGCCATGGGATTGTGGCTGGAGTTGGGTTTGTGGGTTGCGGTGGAAGGCTCAGGCTCGATGGAGGAGAAAGACTGATGGGTCTTGGATGGATGGAAGACGAGAGGGGAAGGCTCATGGGGCTATTGTTCATGGCTGGAGGGAGGAAGACGTGGCCGTCGGTTCTTGTTTGTGGGTTTAGGGATGGTCGGAGAGGTGGTGGATACTTATGGGTTACCATGGGGTTGGGTTTCTCCACCGGTGTTATGAGAGGAGGAGGAAGGGATGCTATTCGTGTCCTGCAGGGATACAAGTAGACGGAGGACGTCGCGAGACCCGTAAAAAGACATGGGCATGAAAAAGAATGGGAGGAAGTATACCTACGTTGTGTGGAGGAGGGGGTTCTCCTCGGTGTTTGTAATGGCCTGCTCCTCCGATGGTGCAGTGGTGGCTCGACGATCTGGCTGTAAGATGGGTTCGTGGATGAAGACGTGGAGGACGGCTGGGGCTATGATGTGAGTATGTGGTGGCTGGGAAGGCACGGTTGTGAATTGAGGAGAAGGGTTGACAGGTTTTCCCGGAGGAAGAGACGACGACCGTTTACTGGGTTTACAAGGTTATTCCCTCCATCTCCTTCTCTCTCGTTCTCTAGATTCTTCTTCTATACATGCCTCCTCTTCTTCTTTTTCTCTTCTATGTCCCCCCTTTCTCCTCTTACGTGGGTGACTTAAAGAGGGTTAGGATTTGTATGTGGTGCATAGGATGTGTTTAGGTTTAACTGAGTGGTGGGGAATGACATTAAGGTTTTGGATAGGTTTGCATGGGTTTAGGGTTTAGGGTTTAGGTTGGACTTATGGTATGGGCTTGTGTTTAAAAGGATAAGATTTAGGTTGGGCCTATGGTGTGGATTATATTTGGGTTTATTATGGTTTATTGTTTTTGGGTTTGTGCTTATTATTTTTTTATTTTTAGATTCGGTTTAGATATTATTATTATTATTTTTTGTTTGGTGTAGATTTTATTCGCTTAGTGTGACCATGCCGGTGGAACCCTGCACGACTCTCCTTTACAGGGTGCGTGGAAGCACACGAGGAGTCCCGATACTGTCACAGCGAAGATGGTGAATCCGGAGAAGAAGACTAGATTCAGAAACACCAAGGAAAGATAAGAAAGGAGTCACCACCTAGTCTTTTAATGGAAAGAGGAGGAAAACCAAATACACAAGAAAACCAAGATGCAAGCAAGATGAAGAAAACATGTATGCTCCGTGCCTAATGGATGAAATGCACAAATCAAAGCGGGCCAGAGAAAGGGTAAGGATTCTTGTTACGCATGGGAAAGGGGTTAGGCACCCCCATGCGCCCGAGGAACTCGGTCTTTCTAGGTTTCCTACTTGCCAAATGGTCTAGTGGGTGCGTGCTTGCCTACTCTTAATGCATGTGCTAAAGATGACTAAAAAACATGCCAAATCAATGAGAAGAAATGAAATAAAGGGAAAAAGTTAATCCGAGGGACAAATGTAGGCATTAAGAATGCCGCTTTACTGTACGCCCTTGGGTGATGATACCAGGGGAGCTCTACTGTGGAATCCACTTCTTCTATGCTCATGCAATGTGCTGGTTAATCTGTGCAGGTTATTGACATTTTCACTGTGTCATCCTCTGGTATGGACAACTAGGATGCAAGAGTGGCCAGTGCATCTGTGTAAGCATTTTTGGCCCTGTTCATAAAGGAAAAGCATATCTCCTCAAACTTGGCCATCAGCTTGAAGAGATGATTATGGTATGGAACCAATTTCAGGTCTTTGGTTCTCCAGTTGCCATTAACTTGAGAAATAACCAACATGGCATCGCCATGCACATGTACTTTCTATGCACCATGTTCTAATGCTACCCGCAAGCCAAGAATACATGCCTCGTACTTAGCCATATTATTGGTGCACACAAAGGTTAACTTTTGAGCAAGCAGGATCATATGGCCCTGTGGAGTCTCTAATACCACACCAATACCCATGCCTGTCCTGTTAACTACGCCATCAAAGTAGAGCTGCCACTGATCTTTATCTCAAGGGACTACTGGCTCTTCTTCCTCCATGGCGAACAATATATCCTCATCTGGGAACTGAGTCTACAGGGGTTGGTACTCTAGCAAGGGTAAGTCTGCTAAGTAATCGGCCAGGGCCTGTCCTTTCAATGACTTCTGAGTGACAAAAGTGATGTCAAACTGAGATAAAAGCACTTGCCACTTGACACATCTACCCACCAGTGCTGGCATCTGAAACTGGTATTTCATAGGATCATGTCGGCACAACAATAGAACTGGATATGCCATCATATAGTGCCTTAAGTGCTGTGTGGCCCAGACGAGGGACAAGCAAACTTTCTCGATTGCTGTATACTTAACTTTGCAATCATTGAAATTTTTGCTCAAATAATAAATGGCCCTCTCCTTGCAACCTGTTTCATCATGCTGACCCAGGATTGCGCCCATTGAATGCTGTCACTGACAAGTAGAGCAACAGAGGGCACCCTGGTGTCGGAGGAACTAAGACTAGTGGTCTTGCCAAGAGTTTCTTGATTTTGTCAAATGCTTCCTAGCACTCGCCACTCCAGCAGATTTGTGCGTTCTTCCTCAGGAGCTTGAAGATTGGCTCACAAATTGGTGTCAACTGGGTGATGAATCGGCTGATATACTGCAACCGCCCCAGCAACCCTTGGACTTCTTTCTCTATTGTAGGGGGAGGCATCTCAATGATGGCTTTGGCCTTGCTCGGATCTACCTCGATGCCCCTTTGGCTAATGATGTATCCTAGCAATTTGCCTGATGACACACCAAATACGCATTTGTTTGGGTTCAACTGTAGCTTATACTTTCGCAAGTGGTTAAAGAGCTTCCTTAAACAAGCAATGTGTTCCTCTGGCTCCTTTGACTTAGCGATCATATCATCCACGTAAACCTCGATGTCTTGGTGCATGAGATCATGAAATAAAGTTGTCATTGCCCTCTAATATGCGGCCTCGGCATTCTTGAGCCCAAATGGCATAACTTTGTAGCAGAATACTCCCCATGGGGTAATAAAGGATGTTTTCTCCATATCCACTTCTACCATTTGGATTTGATTGTATCCTAAAAATCCATCCATGAATGGCAACATTTTGTGTCCTGCAGTGTTGTCTACCAATACATCAATGTGTGGGAGTGGAAAATCATCCTTCAGGCTGGCTTTGTTTAGGTCTCTGTAATCAATACACATTCAGACCTGACCATCTTTCTTGGGTACTAGAACCACAATCGCAAACCATTTTGGGTAAAGGATGACCTTCAGAAAGCTAACTTTGTGCTGTTTCATTATTTCCTCCTTCAATTTCAAGAGCCATTGTGGTTGCCATCTACGCAATTTTTGTTTGACTGGCTTGACGTCAGGTTGAAGCGGTAATGTATGTACCACTACCTCGACGTCCAGCCCAACCATGTCATCGTAACTCCAGGCAAAGGTATCTGTATATTCTCGGAGAAGCTCAACAAGTTTTGCTCTGGCATGTGTTGTGAGTCTGGCGCTTATCCGCACTTCCTTGACATCTTCATTATTGCCAATATTCACAGTCTCAGTCTCTTCTTCTACATGCAGGTTCGGGCCTTCAGGATCATCAATGTAAGGCTGGAATTCTGGTGCTTCGTGACTTTCCTCTTCCACTTTTGTATCATCTTCTTCTCCATGTCCAATAAGCTCACGAAGGACTTCTTGCTAGCATGACGGATCTGTGTCTTCAAAGGTGCACACTTTCTCAGCATTCTGCCCTTGATGGTGCTTTAGAATGGTCACTGTAACCCTAGTTTTCTTGTATGCACCTCTAATGCTCTTTGGTTTTGCTATTTCCAAAATTATATCTGGCTGTTCTATTTCTGGTAAACAAAAGCTTTCAATTTCATGATGTCTTTGTACAGCCTGTACAACAGGTGGGCAGCTGTCCTCTGTCTGACTGACGTGAGTGCTGCCGCCCGGGTTCCCTCCTGAGCCTAACTCAGGATCTTTTTTTTTGGACCCCACTGCTCAAGAGGGGTCAGGACTGATAATACCACCTAGACCCGCTTCCCGGCTGATAGGAGATAAACTCCTCTAGTCTACTGTTTAAGGATCTATTCTCCTCCAGAGTCATGATAGCAGACTGACCCTGTGCAACTATCTGCTCCTTAGTGTACTCTGTCGTTACTAGCTTTCCCTTCTTGTGCCTAAGCTCACTTTGCGCATCCTCGGCCAGTACCGCCAACTACTCTTGAAATAGAACTTCCAAGTCGCTGAGCATGTTATCAACCTGTGCTACCATAGCATCTCCTTCCTCTTCATCGGAAGCGAAATCCACATAATAGGCATTGGTCGTTCTTAATGCCTCAGGCGCTGATTCTGGCTGCCCTGGTTGTAACCCCTTCAAAAATGACTGCTGCTCTGATGCTATTACTGCTACATCTACCCTCGCTGAATCCCAGACTACAACTGGATTTGTAGAAAGACCCTGAGCTGACTCTAGAGGTGGCAATGCTAGCATAGCTATCCCTAGCGACATGGATGATGTCGAACCCATTCTAAAGTCCATAATTTCTTCTTCTGAGTAATAATCCTCTACACATATCCATTCTGGCTCATTGATTGGTTTATTCTGCGTTGGCTTTGCAAGCATAGAACTCTGATTGGGATCTAGCAATCCTGCACTTACAAAGTTAGTTAAATCTTGTGAAATAACGAGTTTTTGGTACTTATGACGCTTCGCGCATTCGTCTTCTAGCTTCCACTCGTATCCTAGTCCTTCAAATTCACGTCTTCTCTCTGCGGCAATTGGTTCGGCGATTCCTTGGCCATTTCGCCCGAGAGGTGCTCCCTTCTCGTATCCCCATCTCTGACATAGATTCTCGACCATCGAAAAGGGGTTGCCAAAAGCGGCCAAATGACTGGCACTCTCGAGAATCGGAATAAAATTGACCAGTTAAAAATGGTTGACACGGTAGAGCACATCATAAGGTTTGGAGTGAAAATGGACAGTATGGAGAGACACTAAAGAAACTGCCTCAACCTTCTCTTTTTCAAGGTTTTCTGCCATCACAACGACAATGTCGTTGTCCTAGCGGAACTTAATCATATGGTGAAGGGTTGAGGGGATAACCTGATGGTTGTGGAGCCACAGGTGCCCAAGCAGAAGATTGAAAGATGGCTCGAGGTCGACAACATAGAATTAGACCTCACAACGAGCAGGACCAATGATTAAGGGAATGATAAAGATCCTTAAGGTATCGTGGTGCATGTTATCGAATGCTGTAATTCCATTCATTGTAGGAGTAATGTCCTCCGATTTAAAGCCGACCTGACTTGCGGTTCGCAAGGGGCAGACGTTCAAACTGGCGCCATTATCTACCAAAGTGAGAGGAATGCGGAAATTTTGGTATTGCACCATGATGAATAGGGGTTGGGCTGGTTATGATTAGTCCCTGCTGGAGGAAGCTCCGAACTAGAGACAGAAATGACCTCTGGCGCGGCTATCATTCCTACCATGTTCTCCAAGGCTGATGGTTGTATGGCTGAGGAAAAATGAATGGCCTGAAAAACCCAGAGAAATGCCTCTCGGTGTTCGGCCAAAGTATGGATTAAGTCCCAGATGGAGATGTCTACTTTGACCTTTTTTAACTAGGCTGTGATGTCGGCTACAGGTGAATCAACTTTGACAGTGGGGTTAGCTCTTGTGACTGTCTCTTCAAGGATTGGACTGGGAATATGGGTTTTTGCTTGAGTGGATCAAGTCATAGGCTGACTGGTTTTGTTTGCTGAAATAGGGGCCTTGTATACCCTTCCTGACCGCATTACCATAGCACACATTTTTGTGGTATAACTTTAAGGCATGCAGTGAGTATCTTGTGTCAAGTTGATGACCACAGGAGAATGAGCCCTCAATTCCACTCGGACTAGCAGAGTAGGTATTGGCGCTTGGTGGGTTAGGTCATGCTTTGGTTCGGCTAATAGGCTAATTGTTGGTGGGGTGGATTGCATGGTAAGTCTGGTAGCCGTATGCCTCGGTCGGGTAGTTAACTGGATCATATTGACTACAGAGTTAGAAGCTTCAATGAAGGATTGACTCAGCTTATAGGAGAATGGTTCTGAAACATCATGGATGAGGAGAGAAGGATCAAAAGGTTCAATCTCATCCGAAGAAAGGAAATAAACTCTCGATGTTCCGGGCGCATGCTTAGGAAGAGGCCAGTTGACTATGTTGCTAAATGTGGATGCAGATGAATGATGTGTCTGTGCAGCGGGCCTGGACTCTGCCTCCTGTGTGTTAATGCTGATGACCTTACGGTCAATCAAGTTTCGAATTTCTCTCCGGAGTGTATAATAGTTATCCATAGAATGCCCCGCGGTTCTATGGTAACTGCAATATAAATTCGCTTTAAACCACTACGGAAGTGGGTTTGGATGTGGACGGATTTCTGGAAGCTTCAGGAGCGACGCCACCTTAGCAAACACGACACTCAAAAGGCTCAACCAGAGGAGTGAAGTCCCTCTCAGAGCGTGGAGGTCGTCTTGACCCTGGGTAACGCCCCTACCTTACCGGTGTTGGCTGGTAGACTGGCTCAACAATGGTAGTGATTTGTGATGTGCATGGTGCTCTAGGTGCAGGGGAGTAAACAACCTGATTCTGAGCTGGCGAGCTCACCCTGTTGGCTGACATAACAGGGGCTCCTACGTATGCCATAGCATTTCTAGTAGAATCCTTCTTCCGACTGTTGCCAGTGTTGGATCTGTTGTTGCCACTATTGTTGTTACTAGTTCCGCATGAAGCCATGTTCTGCATTGCGAATGCTACAAACGTAGGGAAACTTCTGCTATTTAGTGAGCTCTCAACACGGGTGCCATCTTTGATCAGGGATGCAAAGGTGGAAATAGGCTGGATGCTTAGTGGAGCCCTAGTGGCTGGCTGCGCCCCTCGAATTATTATTTTGATAAACTCTTCGACAGAATGTCTATCGTGCACTTGTGAAGCGAGGGCTCGCCAACGCCCGACGTACTCCCCCAACGGCTTGTGGGGCTTCTGCTTTGTGGCGACTAGGTCCTTGCACTTTGGGACCATGTCGAGGTTAAAAGATTACTACTCAAAAAAATCTTGGCTTAGATCATTCCAGGTCTTTATGGTGGACATATCCAACGATGTGAACCATTTTAGAGATGGACCTGTAAGACTTTTCTGGAAGAGGCAAATGAGAAGTCTCTCGTTAGCCTGTAGCTGAGCGAGATCGCCATAGTACGCCCTGAGGTGTGAAATTGGGTATCCTTTCCCAATATATTTCTCAACTTCCAGGATATGGAAGTTCGGAGGGAGTACCGCCTCTAGGAAATAGCAAAGGTCCCAAAAGGAGAAAGACTGGCAGTCCCCACCCTGCACTTGTCATAGAGCTTTGTCTAGGTCATTCATCCTGGCGAAAAGTGCATTGGGAGTTGCTACTGACATTGAATGTGCAGTCGGGGCTGGTCTTGCGTACGCTGTGTCTACAACACCCGTGTGCTCCACCAGATCCATCATCTCACCACCTTGTGCTGTGGCATGATGACCAGCGTACCCGTGCATGTGCGTTATTTGTGTTGGTGTGCATGTTGAAGCCTGTATCTGATGCAAGGGTATAGAAATGTTATGTTGTGCTGTGCGTGTTGTTGTGTGGGGGAGTAACAGCTACTAAACCGGTATGGTCGGGTTCATAGGTCGGTGTACTCCTGTCAGCTGGGGTTCATAGGCCGGTGCTCGGGTTAATGGCTATCATGGAGCGAAGATGGAATGACTAATGAAAAAGTAAAAGAGGGAGGAGGGGCAGAAATAGGAATCCCCTCCAGAGCAGCTGGTGCAAAGGTCTCAGACGCTCGCTGGGCCATAACAATCCACGAACGGGTAAGGATGGGACTGCGATTTCAAGTGAGAGGATGACGCCTACGAGGAGCAATCATCAGAAGTGACGAATAGCTCGAGAAAAGACAGTCGAGAACAGTGCCTCAAGACTGAGGGCACAGAAAGGAACTCCTTGGCTCAGACCTAGGAACTCCCATACTAAACCAGTATGGTCGGGTTCATAGGCCGGTGTACTTTTGTCAGCCCAAAAGGCGGACCACTAGTAGTGGGAGGAATATGCTGTGCATGCTGTGGTAGTGATGCTATTGGCAGAGCAACAACGCCCATCGTCGGGATAGCGGGAAGCTGTGGCGACGGCTGCAGTGGTGGTGTGACTAGTGCAACATGAAGTGCCTGAGCAGGCGGAGCAGGATCCTCGGGAATGGGACAAACAGGCACAGACAGAGTGGGATCCAGAGAAAAGGCCATGTTTTGCAACTTCTGCGCAAGGGCCAGAAGTCGCTGAGATTGCACGGTGATAGAACCATCGGTAGCAGTACCGAGGGCTGGAAGAGCAAGTGGTAGGGATGTCATAGGGGGCTAGAAGTTCAAGGATGCTGCGGGTTGAATTCCTACTGATGAGACAATCGCAGCCAACAGTGTGTCAAGTGGAAGAGGGTCAACTGAAGGACATGGTATCATCAGATCAGATGCCCTGGTAGTTGTCAAGGTAACCGCCTCAGCCGCAGGCTCCAGACCACTGAGGCTCTGCCAGTGTCCTGAAACCAGCGGACAATGAACTCCAGGTGCCTGAAAATGGCTATCATGGAGCGAAGATGGAATGACTGATGACAAAGTAAAAGAGGGAGGAGGGGCAGAAATAGGAATCCCCTCCAGAGCAGCTAGTGCAACGGTCTCAGATGCTCGTTGGGCCATAACAGTCCGCGAACAGGGAAGGATGGGACTACGATTGCAAGCGAGAGGATGACGCCTACGAGGAGCAATCATCAGAAGTGACGAATAGCTCGAGAAAAGATAGTCGAGAACAGTGCCTCAAGACTGAGGGCACAGAAAGGAACTCCTAGACTCAGACCTAGGAACTCCCACACAGAACTCTATACCTGACAAAGGAAGAGAACCTAATGTGTCAGTGAAGAAGTGAAGATAAGACAACAAAAGAAGTAAGTTAGCTATGCAATCATTTGTTAGGGTGGCATGAATGGCACACATGCACATGAATGCTACTAACATGCTCTCTCTCACCATGCATGTCCCACATGGAGCGGACCATATGGGACGCACTCATGGGTTTGGGTTTTTACTTTGGTCAGAAAAGTAAGGTTCTCGTTCTAAATCCCGGTCGAAGCATAGGCAGTGAACGGGTGGTGCATTGGTGGCCTCGTCTCCTGTAGTAGCATGGAGCTGTACCCTATACTAGCATTGACACGACCACAAGCAATGGGAGACAAACTAGCAACACGTCCTACGCCAAAGCTATAGAACAGGCTACTTGGATTGTCGTTCGCGAATTATGGGTAGACCCAAAGGAGAAGATTCATGCTTTCTAAAATGATCAATCATGCGATATGCTTTTGTGTCTTTTACTTGTGTTTTATTAAACCATAGGGATTTGTGAGCATTTGTCTCTAGTTATGCCTTATTATTTGTTTTTATGAGTTCGTGTGTTTTATTTTAACCAGATAGGGAGGCAAACATGTCTCTACTCTCCTAATCATGGAAAATTCAAATAAAAGGGAAAGACACACAATCATGGCATTTAAAAAGCCAATCAGCAGGCAACATGGCATGTGTTGGTGTAATGCTCATAAGTAGGTGAATAGAAGCAAGTATTGACAAAAAAAAGCATGAATTAAATCATGTGCATGTGCGGTGGCATAGCAATAGTGTAAGAAAGGCACAAAAAGGCATGTTTAGTCAAATATGTACAAGCAAACAGAACAAGCAAACAAGCATAATGTATATAGACCAAAGACAAGTAAGGAAACCGGAATGAAAGCTAGAATATTGTTATCCCCAGCGGAGTCGCCAGTTCCTGTGACAATGTCGGTGGAACCCTGCAAGGCTCTCCTTTATCGAGTGCGTGGAAGCACACGAGGAGTCCCGATACGGTAACAGCGAAGATGGTGAATCCGGCGAAGAAGACTAGACTCAGAAACACCAAGGAAAGATAAGAAAGGGTAAGGAAAGGAGTCGCCACCTAGTCTTTTAATGGAAAGACAAGGAAAACCAAATACATAAGAAAACCAGGAAGCAAGCAAGATGAAGAAAACATGTATGCTCTGTGCCTAATGGATGAAATGCACAAATCAATGCAGGCCAGAGAAAGGGTAAGGATTCTTGTTACGCATGGGGAAGGGGTTAGGCACCCCCATGCGCCCGAGGAACTCGGTCTTTCAAGGTTTCCTACTTGCCAAAGGGTCTAGTGGGTGCGTGCTTGCCTACTCTGAATGCATGTGCTAAAGATGACTGAAAAACATGCCAAATCAATGAGAAGAAATGAAATAACGGGAAAAAGTTAATCCAAGGGACAAATGTAGGCATTGAGAATGCCTCTTTACTGTACGCCCTTGGGTGATGAGGAAAATCGTGAAAATCGAGAAAACTCTCGGAAAGCATCACATAAATCAACAGAAACTCATAGAAATCCGAAAAAATCAAATTGGGAAAATAATCATCATTCGGGATAATGTCAGCTTTGGCAAAACTCTCGGGCGAAGGAAAGCCAAATCAAATCGAAAATACGAAAATCGATAGAAATCCAGGAAACGACGAGAAAACCAAGTTTGAAATGAGTTATAAATACGTGGACAATGTAAGGAAGAAAATGCGAGAAAATTTGCATGAAAAAGTGCGCCAAAATGTGTAGAATGCATGCAAGAGTGTGAAAATGAAAATTCCAGGGGCCTTTGTGCAAAAAATCCAAATTCTGAAGCTAAATCATCAAAAATACATAGAAAAACCCATTTCATGTAATTTTGAAGAAATTTGGGGTCAAATGTGCAACTCTGTGCATTTTTTGTCAATTTGGAGGTTCCTAGGGGTCAACATGCAATTTTGCCATCAATGCATGCATTTAATGCAATTCTGTGGAAATTCAGGGTAAAATCTGCAAGAAAAAGAATCAATGTTGAAATCAGAAAGTTTCAGGGGCAATTTAGTAATTTTACCCTAGAAAACATGCATTCAGTGTGAAATCTATAAAGTTCAGGGGCTAAAATGCAATTTAACTAGAGAAACATGCATCCAGAATAATTTCAGAAAAGTTCAGGGTTGTTTATGCAAAAAGGTTGGATTAAAATGCATGAAAAGAATATCTAGGGGTTTTTATCAAACTTTTAAACCTGGATAATGTTATTAGGAAAACTCAGGAGGCACATTGCAATATCTTCAGTTAAAACTTTGTTCAAACGATTTAAGAAAATGAGTAGAGACCTAAAAGTAGGAGAATGGACCTATTTGTAATAAAAAAAGAACCTAAATGTAACAACACAAAAGGTTTAGAAATTTAATCAAAGAAAACTATTTTTTATTTTTATTAAAAAGAAAAGGGTCAACGGCCGCCGCCGACGGGAATCCGCCGTCGACGACCATCGGAGATGCCTCACTAGAGCACCCCAAGGCCTGATCGGAGATCAAAGGGCACAGCAAGCAAGAGAGGAGGAGAAGAAAGGGATCCGACGATGTGGATGGAGCATCAGACGGCCAGAGACGGCTGTCCATCCCTGTCACCGTCGAGACGACTCTGGTGACGGTGTTGGAGAAGAAAGGGGTTACTGGAGGGTTGTGGCGCGTGTCTTTGAGCTCCCGGAGGCTTCGGGACGTTGAGAGGAGCATTTCCCCACTTCCAGAAGCGAGAATGGGACACTTCCCCCATCCTCGAACCAAGCTCGCCGTCGTTGCGATCCTTCTCTAGTGAGCTCGACTACATTGGCTGTCCAAGTCACAGGGCTCAAATCAGAAGAATCTGGAGCATTGAGGGCATGCCGTGAGACGTTCCTGGAGGCTTCAGTGGCACAACGATGCAGGAGGCATGCGTCCAATCAATGTGCATAGTCTTCTTCTCCGGCTCCGGTGAAACGACGCGATTCCAGCGATCTTCTGGTGGAGGCTCTGGGAGGCGGTGTAGCAGCACACAAAGGGGTGGATAAGTAGGAGGGAGGCTAGGAGAGGAAGACCTAATGCTCTGGGTCCAGGGTCATGCCCTGGACCAGCACCCCTACCTAAGTTGCTAGATAACGGCAATGGCGAGGCCTGGAAGCTCAATTTTAGCGAGGGAAGGCCTCTGGCTTGATTGGAATAGATCAAAGGGGAGAGAGGAAGACCTAGGAAAGCACTCTTAACATGAATTGAGGTCAGTAGAGTGTGTACCTGGTCTGGCAGTGTGGTGGATGGTCGGAGCTCGCCAGAGATGGCTAGAACCTCTGATTTCTCACCTCCACGAACTTCCTCTCTCTTCCAGGAACTCTCTGGTTGCTTTTGGTTGGGAGGAAAAGGCTTAGGGAGCTCTCCTCTCAATTTTTGCAAAGGTGCCAAAAGTCCCAAAAATCCTTTTCTACTTGCAAAAGGGGCTATATATAGGCTTGGCTGGTTGTTATGGCTAAGGTGGAAGGTGGTTATGTTTGTTGGAGAGAAGTGGGAAGTAGTTATGTTTGTTGGAGAGAGGTGGGAAGTAGTTATGTTTGTTGGAGAGAGGTGGGAAGTAGTTATGTTTGTTGGAGAGAAGTGGGAAGTAGTTATGTTTGTTTGGTTGTTACATGAGTTTGTTAGATTAGTTAGGATGTAGTGGAAGTTAGTTAGGTTGTTGAGGTTTGACTTAGAATCTGAACTAGGTTTTAAGGTTTGGATTATGGTTTTGAATTTAATTTAGGTCTTAACCTAGGGTTTAATGTTTGGATTAGGATTTAACCTCGGTTTTAGGGTTTATTGGTATTTTAGGGTTTTGTTTTGTATTTAGGCTTTTTAGAGCCCAGTTAGGGTTTTGTATGGTGCGCCAGTAAGGTGCACCTGAATTGGTGGTTGTTGGTGTGAGGTGTGGCTTTTGGGTTTGGCCTATTTGCAAGCATATTGGGGTGTCTACACTTAGGTCTAATGGGGTTGGGTTTTATTTTTATTTATTTTCGTAGGTTTGGTTTAAGTTTGGTCTTAGTTTATTTTATTTTTTAGGTTTATGCTTAGGTTGGTTTTATTTATTATTGTTTATGTTTGGTGTAAATTTTATTTGCTTGGGTTTGATGGTGGTTGGATTTTATTTTTATTCATTTTATTATTTATTTTCTTAGGTTTGGTTTAGGTTTGGGTTTTATTTTTATTTATTCTTTTTAGTTTTGATTTATTCTTTTAGGTTTGATGGGCTTATTATGGTTTATTGTTTTTGGGGTTTGTGCTTTTTTTTAAGGTATGGTTTTGTTTTTGTTTTTGTTTATTTTTATTTATTTAGGTTTAGGTTTAATGGGCTTAGTTCTATTTTTGGGTTATTTATCTGTTTTGGTTTAGGTTTACGTTTAGGTTTTGGTTTTAGTTTAGCTTTAGGTTTAGGTTTGACTTTGGTTTTAGTTTGTTCTTAGGGTTGTGTTTTAGTTTCCTCTTTATGGGCCAAAATGGGTTTATGGTTGGACGTATGGTGTATGGGTTTGGGCTCGGACTACTAGTTTGGCTTTTAGGGCAAGCTTTGACTTATTTTTGGGTTTAATGGTTTAGGTTGGGTCCACTGTAGCTAGAGTATGATTCGGGAAGTCTACCGCCAAGTAACTTCAAAATCGGGGTGTCTACAGATGCTCCTCCCTAAGCGAGGTCGAGGGAACCGAGACCGATACTCAAGGTTCACAAGACACCCTACCTGAGTCTACCAGAGGGTGATATCTACTGTGGGGTTGTGAGCCACTTATTTGGTGAATGCATCGAAAATTGTGACTCATGGCCCATGCATGATGCTAATGGAAGGGTCGACTTTGATGTATGGAGATGAGGGGATGCATGTTGCAATGATGCATGAAAACAAGTGACAATTTAGTAACCCACCAGCCCCTGGAGGGGAACATGTTGAGATACTAGACCCACACTGAGAGAGGCTTGGAAAAAGACGATAGATTGATGGCCCATTAGTCAGACAATTTGGGGTCTCAGCCCGCCAAAACACTGAAGACATGGCAATATATCGGACTTGCCGACCGAGGGTAGACAGATGATGGGTGTCAATCGAACAACTCAGGTTGTCAGCCCAAACTTAGATAGGGGCATTAGGCAAGGTCGTCAGGCCATTAATGGATAGTTTAGGTTACCAACCTTAATGGATAGTTTAGGATATCAGCCTAGATGAATAGTTTAGGATATCAACATAGATAGATAGTTTAGGAAATTAGCCTAGATGAATAGTTCTAACAAGTTATCGAACTTGTCGGGCCATTAAAGAAAGGGGAGAGCTGAGAAGTTATCAAACTTGTCAGGCCGACAAAGAAAGGGGAGAGCTGACAAGTTATCGGACTTGTCAGGCTGACAAAGAAAGGGGAGAGCAAACAAGTTAATGTACTTGCCGGGCTGACAAAGAAAGGGGAGAGCTGACAAGTTATCGAACTTGCCGAGCCAACAAAAAAGGGGGAGAGCTGACAAGTTATCGAACTTGCCGAGCCGACAAAGAAAGGAGAAAGAAGACAAGTTATTGGACTTATCGAGCCGACAAAGAAAGCGAAGAGTTGACAAGTTATCCAACTTGTCGGGCCAACGAAGAAAAGGGAGAGTTGACATGTTATTGGACTTGTCAGGCCGACAAAGAAAGGGGAGTGTTGACAAGTTATCAGACTTGCAGGGCCGACAAAGAATGGGAAGAGCTAACAAGTTATCAGACTTTCTAGACTGACAAAGAAAAGGGAGAGCTAACTAGT
The DNA here is from genome assembly GCA_024699735.1 of Posidonia australis. NCBI lineage: Eukaryota > Viridiplantae > Streptophyta > Magnoliopsida > Alismatales > Posidoniaceae > Posidonia > Posidonia australis. The sequence continues at coordinate 4,214 of JAMKQA010000974.1, read as the reverse complement.
TACCGGACTTGTTTGGCCGACAAAGAAAGGAGAGAGCTAACAAGTTATCGAACTTACCGGGCCAATAAAGAAAGGGAGGAGCTGACAAGTTATCGAACTTGTTGAGCTGACAAAGAAAGGGGAGAGCTGACAAGTTATCAAAATTGTCAAGTCGACAAAGAAACAGGAGAGTCGACAAGTTATCAAACTTGTCGCGCCGACAAAGAAATGGGAGAGTGACCCCTTAAAGGACCCTTTCTAGGAAATGTAATGTAGAATGGTGGCTCCCTCACTTGTCTAGGAAATTCAAGTAGTGTCAATTACGGAGAACGACCCTTTCTTAGGCAAGCTAGTTTTCCATGGTTTTGATCATTGGGCTATGATTATGCTGATACTAAAGATGCTCATGCTTATGTGTGTGTTTATTTATTTAAATGCAAAGGACGAATGTAAAAACAAAACACAGATACAAATGTATTGTAGAATGCGTGAATGTCGTAATGAGAGTACATGTATGCAGAGTGCATGGTGATGAATGCAATGGTGGTGGATGACGACTTTGCAAGGCAGGGATATGACTCCCAGCCACTGGTAGTACTTCTTTAAGTAACATGCATTGACTAGCTCTGATTGCTCTGTGTGGTCCATGTCCTCTAGGATGGCTGCGCCCCAGGAGAAGATTCTCTTGATGACATATGGACCGCATCAGTTGGGCCTGAACTTTCCTCAAGCGTCAAGGAGATGGATTGCTCATAATACTAAGTCGCCTGGTGCAAAGCTCCTAGGCCAAACCTTCTTTTGGTAGGACCTCGCCATTCTCCTATGATAGCACTGAGCATGGAACATGACCTGCAGTTTGTGCTCATTTATGAGGTTCAGCTGGATATAACGTTCTTCTACCCATTCTCCTTCCTCGAGCTCGGCTTCTTTAAGGATTCTTAGCGATGGGGTCTCTACCTCAATGGGGAGAACTACCTCCATGCCGTATACCAATGAGTATGGTGTTGCTCCTGTGAAAGTTTGGACTGACATTCTTTACACCCACAATGTGTAGGGGAGCTTCTCATGCCAATCTTTGTGAGTCATCGCCATCTTTTTCAAGATCTTGGTGAGATTTTTATTGACCGACTGAACTGTACCATCCATTTGTGGCCAGTAAGGGGAAGATCTATGATGCTTGATCGTCAAACTCTATGGATAGTCCTCGATCCTTTTGGCAATGATGTTCTTTCCGTTGTTCAAGATGATGGCGTGTGGGGCCCCGTACTGTGCTATGATGTTGTTTCTAATGAACTTTTCAATTACTACAGCAGTGACGGTCGTGTAGGAGGCTACTTCTACCCACTTTGTGAAGTAGTCAATCGCTACCAATACGTAACGATGATCGTTGGAGGCTGACAGGTGTATGGCTCCAATGATGTCTATTCCCCAAGTGGAGAAGCGCCATGATGAGGACATGTTGTTCAACTACTATGGAGGAGCATGGATGAAGTTTCCATAGATTTGGCAGCTGTGGCATCTACACATGAATTGACAATAGTTGGCTTCCATGGTCGACTAGAAGTATCCTTGTAGCATGATCTTCTTGGCTAATAAAACCCCGTTCATGTGTGGACCACAGGTTCCTACGTGTATTTGAAGCATCAGGGTGTCTACCTCTTTCTTATCTACACATCACAAAAGCATCTTATTGTAGGATCTTCTGTACAAGTGTCTAGCTCGTAGAATGTATTTCGACGCCAATCGTGCCATGGTTTTGTTATCTGTAGCTGAGGCGTCGGGAGGGAGGTTGCTCGATTTCAGATAGACCTTGATATCATGATACCATGAAGACTCTTGTGTTGCATCTGCATCCTCTATGCTCATGCAATGGGTTGGCTGTTCCATGTGGGTGACTGATACTTTAACTTTGTCGTCCTCTGGGATCGAGAGCCAAGATGCTAAGGTGGCTAGTGCGTTTGCATAGACGTTCCTCTCCCTATTCATGAAAGAGAACCAGATGTCCTTGAATTCTTTGATGAGCTTTAGTAGTGATTCATGATAAGGCACAAGCATTGGGTCCTTTGTCCTCCAGTCACCGTTGATTTATAAGATGGCCAACATTACGTTGCCAGGTACTTGTAGATTTTGTGCACCATTCTCAAATGCAAGTTGTAACCCTAAGATGCATGCTTCATATTCTACCTCGTTGTTAGTGCATTCAAAGGTCAACTTCTTGGCGAACGGAGTCAGTTGTCCCTGTAGTGTTGACAGCACCACACCTATCCCTTTTCCCTTTCTTATTAATGGCTCCATCAAAGTATAAGTGCCACTATGGCTCATCGTCAGGGCTATTAGGCTTTCCATCCTCCAGAGTGATTAGGATATCTTCATTGGGGAATTGTGTTTCCAATGGCTGGTATTCAGGCAATGGTAAGTCAGCTAGATGATCCACCATGGCTTGCCATTTTACTGACTTCTACGTGACGAAGGTGATGTCATATTGGGATAACAAGACTTGCCACTTAACACAACTGCCTACTAGTGCTGGCTTCTGGAACAGATATTTCATAGGATCATGCCTACACAAAAGCAGTATCGAGTAAGGCATCATATAGTGCCTGAGTCACTGGGTGGCCCATACTAGAGATACGTAGACTTTCTTTATGGTGCTATACTTGACTTTGCAGTCGTTAAATTTCTTGCTCAAATAGTAGATTGCTTTTTCCCTACGCCCTGACTCATCATGTTGCCCTAGAACTGTGCCCATGGAGTTCTATGTTGTTAAGAGATATAAGAGCAAGGGCCTTCCAGGTGTTGGGGGAACTAAGACTGAAGGCTTCGTCAAAAGCTACTTGATCTTGTCAAATGCGACTTGGCATTCATCGTTCCACTAAGTTTATGCATTTTTCCTAAGGAGCTTGAAGATCAGCATGCAGATTGGGGTGAGCTGCACTATGAACCTACTGATATACTATAATCGCCCCAATAATCCTTGGACCTCCTTTTCTTTAGTAGGGGGTGGCATGTCGATAATGATTCTAGCTTTGTGTGGATCCACCTCTATTCATCTCTGACTGATGATGTAACCAAGGAGTTTTCTAGATGATACCCCAAATGCACATTTCTTGGACCTCCTTTCTCAAGTAGGAGAGATGATCCTCAAGCTCTTTGGACTTGGCAATCATGTCATCCACGTACACCTCGATTTCTTGATGCATGAGGTCGTGGAATAGTGCCATCATGGCTCTTTGATAAGTTGCGCCTACGTTCTTGAGTCCAAACAGCATTACCCGGTAACAGAAGACTCCCTAGGGGGTGACGAAAGAAGTCTTTTCCATATCCTCTTCTGCTATTTTGATCTGGTTGTATCCTGAGAATCTGTCCATAAATGATAACATTTTATGCCCTACTGTGTTGCCGACCAAGACTTCAATGTAAGGAAGTGGAAAGTCATCCTTGGGGCTCGCCTTATAGAGGTCTCAATAGTCTATGCACATGTAGACCTTTCCATCTTTTTTGGTACTGGGACAACATTGGCCAATCACTCTAGATATTGGATGACCTTGAGGAAATTCACTGTATGCGACTTCATAATTTCTTCTTTAGGTTTCAGGAGCCATTCAGGTCGCCATCTTTTGAGTTTCTGCTTGACTGGCTTAACATCAGGTTTCAATGGTAGCATGTGCACCACTACCTTAATATCTAGGCCAACCATATCGACGTAACTCCAAGCGAAGATGTCGACATACTCGTTTTGAAATGTTATGAATTCTACTCTAGTTTATGGTGAAAGTAGGGTGCTGATGCGTACGTCCTTGACGTCCTCGGTTGTTCCAATGTTAACTGCATCAGTTTCCTCCTCCACATGTAGATTCGGGCCTTCTGGATCGTTATCATAAAACTGAGGCTTTAGTGCGGCATCGTAGTCTTCTTTGCTGTTCGGATCATCCTCATCTCTGTATGCTATATGCTCTGGTAGGATTTCCCCTGGGATGGTTGGGACTGCAGTCCGAGAGGTGGCAGTGTTTTTTGCCTCTCATTCTTAGTGACATATCATAGTGACCACACTAACTCTAGTATTTCTGTATTTGCAATGTGCGACCACCGTCTCCGAGGGAGCTACTGGCACGATGGAATGCTCCTCTATCTTTGCTATCTTTTTTGGATTTTCTAGCTTTTTTAATTTTTTTGGGTTTTCTTGATTTTCTAATTTTTTTGGGTTTTCTTGATTTTCTAATTTTTTTGGGTTTTCT
>JAMKQA010000973.1:0-25880 GCA_024699735.1 Posidonia australis | reverse complement strand
GATAGCATCCCTAGTTCTAGGGATTGTGTGGTTTTCTATGTGATGCACTGGATGAAGTATTTAGTGGCATTGTTACGGATGTTTGAGCCAATTTGGCTGTGTTCTTGAGGAACATGAGCCAGTAGATGTCTTACACTTGGACACTAGAGTGTATAGTTCTGGTTGTAGTTGCTCTGTTGTAGTGTCTTTTGCGTGACCCTGACACTCAGAGGACGCTTTTGTTGGTGTTTCCTTGAGTGGTGGTCGTGGGTTGAGGATGGCACTTGTGAACCTAAACACTCCCCAGGTGTGCTTGTTTGGGCCTTGCAAGAGAGCTGTCACGGCTGCATTTTGTTTTTGGTTTCTCGACCTTTGTTTTTTGTGTTGTTGCTAGGCACAGTGTTTCTTGAGTTTTAAAAGATATTTAATGGTTTTTGAAATGATTTTCCAAAAAGAGAGTTTTGGAAAAAAAAATGCACAGATTTGAAAATGATTTAGAAAGAGTTTTCTAGTGCTTTCTGTTTGCATTAGTGACCAACAAATTGTAGGTGAGCGTTCGTCGGGTCTTGGAGGTATGACACTCCTTGACTATTACTTACGGGCTGATGTTGAGGTTCGCAAGTTGAGGTGTTTTGTGGCACAACAGAGAGGTATGACACTCTTATTGTCGCCATGAGTACTGAGGCTCGGGTGTTGTCAAGTGTAGAGGTACGAGACTCCCAACTGAGCATTGTGTGGAGGACGCAGTGAGGAAGCATACCCTATGTTGGCCAGAGTGGGTGGGACACGCATCCCATTGCTGGTAGGATCCTGAGAGATAAAACTGCCTTCCCAAGAGGGGTTGGCTTTGTGAGGGTTCTCTAGGTAAGAGAATCGCAGGACAGTGTCACTCCTACACAGGATAATGCCATCGTGGCGATGCAAATACCGTTAGTCACGCTTCGTTGGACTACTTGTAGCAAGTGTTGTCTGCTTGGTGCTAGGCAGTTCGTTACAGTGTTTATGCTTGTGGTTTATGTGGGGTCCTAATTCAGAAAATTTGGCTTTTAGCCTAGAGGAGGCCGTAGTTTTGGCGCCTATTGAGGCTTAGTGTTTTGGAAGCGGTGGCTCTATTGCTTTGGGAGTGGTGGTTCCATGGTTTGGGAGCAGAGGCTCCGTAGCTTAGTGCTATGCTTGGATCCAGAGGAGTCCATGTTGTGCAGAGTAGAGGCTCTGTAGTTGTGCTTTGGTGTGGCTTATGGGATTGTCTTAGCAAGAGTGGCTATCTTGAACATGCATAAAAGATTTTGAAAGAGCATGCACATGATTTTGAAAAGGAAAAGAAAAGAATGGTTTTAAAGGCATGGTTTTGTGATTTTGTGGCATGTCAGGCGGCGGTTAGCTAGTTGGTTTGTTGTGACATCCGAGAAGGATGCCAGTACTTGTGTGTTAAGCATTAGTAGATTGCTCTTTTGGTTTGGCAGCATTTAGGTGTGATGCTTATGCTTGTTTGCCCTTGACATAGGTTGCTGAGTTGTAGGTGGGGTGCGTGTTGGGTGACCATTGAGTGGTCACTCACGTGTGCTTTGGTTTTGTGTATTTTGGCAGGCATAGGATAGTAACTGTTGGTTGCTAGTGTATATAGGAGGAGTCACACTGTCATACATCAGGGATCCAGGTGAGTGTTAGTTTAGTTTTATTTCTGTTATTTAGTGGATTTATTTACTATTGAGAGTACTTAGCCTTAGCTACACTATTATTGTAATTTTTGATTAATAATAAAGATAAAACAAATTAAATGGAAATTTGTAGCTAGGTTTAGTGGTAGTGACTTAGGGGTAGTTACAATTGGTATCAGTGCTTAGGTCCACCTAAGAGCACTAGCCTAGGGATGTCTGGTATGATGACTCTGTAGATTTGCATGTCATGCATTCTTGCACTTTGATTTTTTTTTTCATGCTTGCAATGTTGAGGAGTGTTTTCAGCTCTGCCTCTAGTTTCGATGAAGCTATTGTGTAAAGGACCACAAGGAATCTAAAGAGTAATGGTCTACATTCTTGATCGGAGATGGACGTCGACCCCTCGTTGAAAGGATTCTCACTGGCTGGATTTCTTGTGATCGTCGATTTGGTAGAGCTTCTATAAAAGTGGTAGCTAGGAGCGAAGTGTGAAGTAGTGTTCACTCATGTGGAGCAATTAGCTAAGATTTCCTTAACTCCGTGGAGTGTGGTGTGGTGCTATCCACGGGTTTTATGTTGGTTAAGCATTGTATTACACGTGGGTGTGGTGGCGGTTATTTTTCTAAGCAAGACTCTATGCTGGCTGGCAGGATAGGAGACCTTATGGTGTGTGAGGCTAGACAAGTTGTGTTGCCTAGAGGTTGTTCATGTTTATTATGGAAACTGGTCTATTTGGAGTGCTGTGATTGCGAGGAGGTAGGGTGATTGCTATGGAGGTGCCTTGTTCCTTTAAGGGAGTTAGGCACCCTCCATCTATTGACCAGAGGACGTGTTTTTCCTTTAAGGGGGTTAGCCACTACCTAGTGTTGGGTAATTTGGTATTTTGCTGTGGAGGGTAGGGTGCAGCAATTGTCTACCTCTGGTGTACCCTCCATGGTTGTTGCTACTTGTTGTTTATTTGTCTGTTGTTTGCCTATTTATTTGTCTACTACCTGTTCTTGCTAGTATTTGTCGTTGATGGTAGTCTATGGTTGTGGTCTATCGTCTATCATGTGTTGTTGCTGTTGGTGTGGGAGAATGCCTGTAGCTCTGTCCTCTTGTTGTCACATCTGAGTGAAGTGTGAGGCATCCCAGATGTGTGGTTGTTGTTTTCTTTGTGGTGGGTGCGGAGGATACTTTGAGTTCCATCCTCCTGTGGTCTCTAGGTGTCTCGGAGGGTCCCTAGATGTGTGTTGTTGTTGTTCTAAATGACTCGATGGATCTCCAGATGTGTGTTGTTATTCTAGGTGACTCGATGGGTCCTCTGATGTGTGTTGTTGTTGTTCTAGGTGACTCAATGGGTTCCTAGTTGTTTGTTATTGTTTTTGGGAAACTTGATGGGTTCCCAGATGTTTATTGTTGTTTCTAGATGACTAGGTGGTCCCTAGATGGTCATTGTTGTCCTGGATGACCTAGTGGGTCCCTAGGAGTGTGCTGTTGTTTTGGGATGCCTCTGGTGAGTCCCCAAGTCTATGTTGTTTCTTCCAAACACTTTGTCTGAGGACAAGGTTATCTAGGAGGTAGCGTGTGTGGAGTCACGCATTGGTGTTGTGCGGTTGTGTTGCACATTTTGATTGTGACTTGGCCATGAAGTGACATAGGCTAGTGTGTTGCTTGTTGTGTGTTGTTTGGGGTATCTTGTTGAGATACCTAGTTGGCTTGGTTGGTTGTGGCTCGATGGCTAAATGCCATTTAGGCGGTTCTCCAATGTTTCCCTTAGGTTGACTTGTTGTTGTTTTTCTTGTTTGCTTGTGGGTTGAATGGCGTAGCACTATTCAACCTATGGAGATTTTCTTTCTCCTATGGTTGCTTCTGGGTTTTGGGTTTCTACGGCGAAGATGGGGTGAGTCAAGTGGAGTTGGCTATTCGCCTCATTTGGTGGCATTGCTAGTCAAACTGGTGGGTATGATCCTACATGTTTTCCTCGGAACGGTTGCTTCCTAATTCAGGTGAACTATTCTCAAGGATCTAGCAAAGGTATCTTCGAGATAGTGATACCGCAAAGGGGTCCACTAGGGAGGAGGAACAGCTCGTATTAGTTCAGACACTTTTGCTGGGAGTTGCTTTAGTTTGGAGATGTATTTGAGTTTGACTCTTGAGCAATCCTTACCATTAGTGGTGTTGTTTCACTGGAAATAGTGACTCTTGTGGCCTTGAACTCTAGATAGTAGTATCTTTGACATGAGTTTTACGCTTAACAAGTGATTTAAGTGTATTCTGGGGGTCTCACGTCTAGACCTATATGACTGTCGTCACAGTGAGTTGTGATGAATCCACCAATATTCTTTTGGGTTGAGATAAGTTCCTGTTGCGATGAGGCATCATGATGATTTGTGATTCTTGCTAGTTGGGAAAATCACGAGAGCAACTATCCACCCATGTGTTTGGTGTTGACCACAATGGAGGTTGTGCTCTGGATCTAGTGGAGTGTTGATCTGGGAAGCAGTTCCTGGTTACATATTGCACATGGTTGGCTAGTCTACTGGTGCACTCTAGATCAGTGAAGAGCTTTGTTGTGTCTCAGTAGCCAAATTTCTCTCGTAGCTTAGATAAGAGAAGGTTTTCTAGGGTGATGGGAGGTGTTATTGAACTAGTGATTTGGTGTTTGGAGTGGTTCTGGCTAGGTTGTGCATTAGAGTAGTACAGCGGTCGCAGTGGGAACTAGTTGCACTTGGTCAATCCAGTAATTTACATGTCTTTAAAGGTGCTTTGGATGTTTCGTGACTCTAAAGACACTATTTTTGAGCCTTTGGGTGGAGGTTTTATGCCTAGAAGGGACTTCACTCAGGATTTTTCGTGGTGTTCGACTCAAGGAGAGTTGAGTCCTTGGTATCACTTTGGACCTAAGAAGGATAAGACGACCTTATGGCGTGCAGATTTCACCAATAGGTTGTGAGTTTTGGGTGGCAATGATGTGTTGTTGCCTGGGTCATTCTAGTGATGTCCTAATTTTGGTATCCTTGGTGCTTCGCCTAGAGAATTTTAGGGATGGAATTTCTTCAAAGAGGTTAGACTATAACAACCTAGATTTGGAAGTGGTATTTTGGTCAGACAATTAAGGTGAGATTCAGATGTGTTGGGCGTTGGGAGCCCTAGTGCCTAATGTTAGATACATTTTCAATAGTGTCTTACGCATGGACTGTAGGTTTTTGGCTTGTTAGTGTTGTGTGGTTTGGGTGCTATGTCTGCCGTCGTAGGAATTTTGTGGGTTTGTTATAAGTTAAGGTGTTTGATTGCCATTCTTAAGTAGATAGTCTCAATTGACGCAAACCACGTAAATGTGGAAGGTCGTGTGGTTTGATCTCGTGCTGTAGCTTCCTTCCCTTCTTTCTTTCTTTTCTTCTTTCCTTTATTTTTCCTTTTTCTCTTGGGCCCCACTCCTTCCACCCCTTCCTCCTCTTCTTCTTCTTCTTCTTCTTCTTCTTCTTCTTCATGACAAGTGAGGGAGAGAGAGGGAGAATGAGATAGAGACAATAGAGGGTTGTGATAGAGAGAGAGAGATGGCCGGCAGGAGGGGGCTGCCACCACTGCCGCGAGGAGGAGGAGAGGAGCTGCTTGTGGCCAAGGATCATGTGTAGAGTAAAAGATGATATGATTTAGAAATAACAGGCTTTCCCTCAAATGATTTAAATCGAACTTTAGGGATCATGATAGCATCCCTAGGTCTAAGGATTGTATGGTTTTGTGTGTGGTGCAATGAATGGATTATCAGTAGCACTGTTTCAGTTGTTTGAGCCAATCTGGCTGTGTTCCCGAGGGATACGAGCCAGAAGGTGTCTTATACTTGGACGCCACAACGTAGAGTTCTAATTGTGGTTGCTCTATTGTGGTGCTTCTATGTGAGCCTGACACTCAGAGGATGCTTTTGTTGGTGTTTTATTAGGTTGTGATCGTGGGTTAAGCATGGCCTTAGTAAACCCAGATGCTCCTAAGGTGTGCTTGTTTGGGCCTGACAAGGGAGCTGTTGAGGCTATGTTTTGTTTGTGTTTTCTCAACCTTTGGTTTTCGTACTACTGGGCACAATGCTTTCTGAGTTTTAAAAGATATTTGATGGATTTTGAAATGGTTTTCTAAAAAGAGAGTTTTGGAAAGAGAAAAGTATAGATTTGAAAATGATTTAGAAATAGTTTTCCAGTGCTTTTTGTTTGCGTTGGGAACCAACAGACTGTAGGCGAACGTTCGTCGCGTGTTGGAGGTATAACACTCCTTTACTGTCATTTGCGGGACCAAGGTAGAGGTCCATAGGTTGAGGTCATTTGTAGTACGACAGGAAGGCATGACACTCCCGCTATCGCCGTAAGTACTGAGACTTAGGTGTTGTCAGGTGTGGATGTACAAGACTCCCTCTTAACCACTATGTGAATGATGCCGTGTGGACATACCCTATGTTGGCCAAAGCGGGTGGGACACATGCCCCGCTGTTGGTAGTGTCTAGAGAGACAAAACTACCTTCCCAGGAGGAGTTGGTTTTATGAGGGTTCTCCAAGCGAGAGAATCGCAGGATGGTGTTGCTCCTGTATAGGATAATGCTACTATAGCAGTGCAGACACTGTTGGTTGCACTTCGATGGACTGCTTGTGGCTAGTGTTGTCTACTTGGCACTAGGCAGTTCGACACATTATTTGTGCTTGCGGTTTGTGTAGAGTCCTGGTTTAGGAAATCAGGCTCTGGACCTAGAAGAGGCCGTGGTTTTGGTACTTATTGAGGCGCATTTTGGGAGCAGTGGCTCCATTGCTTTGGGAGCGATGGCCCTGTAGTTTAGGAGTAGAGGCTCTATGGCGTGGTGTTGTGATGGGGTCCAATGGAGACCATGTTGTGTAGAGCAGAGGCTTTGTAGTTGTACTTTGGAGTGGCTTTTGGGCTTAACTTAGCAAGTCTGGCCATCTCAAGTGTTTATAAAAGATTTTGGAAGAGCATGCACATGATTTTGAAAAGGAAAAGAAAAGAATGGTTTTAATGGTATGATTTGGTTATTTTGTGGCCTACCGAGTGGTGATAGACTATCTAATTTGGTGTTGCAGCATCAAGGAGGGATGTCAATACTTGTGTGTTGGGCGTCAATAGATTGCCCTTTTGGTTTAGCAGCATTTGGATGTGATGCTTGTGCTTGGTTGCCTTTGACATAAGTTGCCAAGTTCTAGGTGGGGAATGTGCTAGGTGACCATTGAGTGATCACTCATGTATGCTTTGTTTTTTTGTATTTTGGCAGGTGTTGGACAGTAGCTATTGGTTGCTAGTGTATATAGAAGGAGTCACGCCACCACACATCAGGAATCTAGGTGAATGTTAGTTTAGTTTTATTTCTGTTACTTAATGGATTTATTTACTATTGAGAGTACTTAGCCTTAGTTGCATTATTAGTGTAATTGTTGGTTAATAATAAAGATCAAAATAATTTATGAAAATTTATAGCTAGGTTTAGTAGTAATGACCAACTTGGAGGTCGTTACAATCATACCCCTCATCCTAAACCTAAACCCAATCCAATCCTCTTACTTTAATCTAAAGCATTTATCCATAATCCTGTTTTAAACCAATGACTCCCATGCAACGTCCTATGCCTATATATTCTTCTCCCTCCTCATCCTTGACGACGGTGTCGTGAGAAGCCAGCCTAGGCCAAACCAACCATGTCCAACCGATGAAAGGCCACTTCACAAGCTCCTCCATCATCAGCCATTGCAACCACCACCATCTCCAGGCACCACTCGACCTTGCTTTGCATCCTAGACATTGCATAACCTAACCGCCTACTACATTGCCTGCTCCAACATCACCAACACCCTTGTAGGTCTACCTTGCTTGCCTCCATCACCATCGAACGTCTCTAGCTTGGAACCTAGCGGACGTAAGCTATGTTGGAAGGACAACCACATCTGTTCATAGGTGAGCTTCTCCCCTATCGTGCACTTCTAGGTGCCCTTCATGCTCCGCACTGTTTCATTGACGTTCCATTGCATGCTTTTCATCGAAATTCTCTGTGTTTTCCCGTCATCCATGAATTGCATCTCTCAGCTGGTGCGATGGGTTTCTTGCCCGTGTTAGGCCATCGACCCGTAAGCACGAGGTGACCCATCCAAGCATGCCTCTCCCTTCCCCTCTCTTCACCAAATGCTCTAGGGAGTTCTCCAACGCTCACGGCCACTTCCACGGTCGTTCGAGCCCATGAATTCCGACAAGGCTCAGTAAAGATGGCAGAGGGGCTGACTTGCTCGCATCCTCATCTACATTGCATCCTCTTCTCTCCTCCTACTTCCCCCACTCTCCGACGATGTCCAAACAGCCCTTCAGAAGTCACGGCCTGAATTCGTGGCTGTAAGTGCTGGTGGAACTCAACAATGGGTGAGAGAGATGGGTAGAAGCATCCATGTTTTGCATTCAATCCCTAAATGTGTTCTCTATTATTCATTCATGCTCCCTATGCATTGTATTACATTTTTCATCATCGGCATTCTGTTTTGGTGCAATGATAGAGCTTGCAGGTTGTTCTATAAAACGTCTAGCACATGTAAAGAGCACGATTGGCACGACTTGCAACCGTGAGCCACCAGCACAACTTGCTAGCATGAATGGCTAGCGTAGACCACCAAATACAAAGCAGACCACAAAAGCTGAGCACACCTTGCATACATTTCTAATCTTTTGGCATTTAATTTGTTTTCTTGCTTATTTTATTTGCATTCCTACATGGCATTTGGACATTACATGATTTTTGCTGCTTACATGTCATCGCTTGCACTGCATGGCTTTACGCACGTTTTCACATCTGGTATTTAACCATTAGAACGATGATGCTTACTATATGAAGTTCTTTAGATCGGACATGATGATCTTGTGTACATCCCTAGCAAATTATACCAATGCAATTCCTATACGTGAGTGTCCTGGTCTTTAATACATATAACATGGCTGAGCATTAGATTGTATGGTTTTCTACCCCACATGTTGTATTCACATTGATACAACATTGAGCATTCATCTTTGATATGACCAAGCATACATTTGCATTGGCTACAATTGCAAGCAATTTAGTAAAGAAAAACTAATTTGTTGGACATATGAGAGTGTCTAACACTTTCTCTATGTGTAATATGAGTCTTTACCCTTTCTTTGGCACGTAATGACGATGTATCACATCCATATAGCATAGAGTATTGCATTCCTACATTGTTTTCATCGCATTTCATTTGTATTTAGTTTTCCTTGTTTTCTGATTTCAAATAAAGTAGGTGGCAACTTCATATTTTCCTTATCCTTTGTTTTGTTTTACTTTCACATTTGGTGTTTTCTGAGTTGAGTGATCTTTTTTGGATTTACTATTTTGGTCGTGACCTTGTTGGCTTGCAAGTTAAGCTTTCACATTAACCTACAAGTCTAGTGGCCTGCATGGTCACAACAAGGCTCATTAAAAGTGATATATTTGGTTTATGTTAAGTCAATTGACATCTTAAGTGGTATAGATTTAATATGTAGAAATCATTTGGATATAATTTTATTTGTTGATCAATTGAATTAGAAATATGTAATATTATAGAATTCTATAAATAAGTGAACATAATCCCTAAATCTCAAACTTTTAGAGCCTCCTTTCTCTCATTCCATCATAAGAAAGACAAAGAAAAAGAGAAATTTGATGATTTAAAGATCAAATCTCATACACATGATTAAGAGTGATGTCTTCGATTTTCCTGATTAATTCTAATACTATTCCAATTATATTTGGCCTTTGTTGATTTAATTATGTAAGATCCTATATAAAAAAGACAAAATAGTCTTTTCTATTTTTGTGTTCTTCCATCAATTTATATTTGATATGTTAATCCATATATCAAAATCAACAACTGGCACTAGTTCTATACCGACCACCGTCACCAGTCATTGCGGCCACCGCGGCCATCCCCTCCTCTTCTTTGCATGCAACGTTCAGCCTCCTCTTGCACTCATCAAATTCAACACTCACACCCTCCTCAAATTCCTCCTCTTCTTCTCCATGTTCCTCCTCAGCTTCTGCGAGTACTGGTACTGTACTATACGAGTTAGCAGAAGGAGAACAGGGAAAGGACCGGATGCGAAGACGAGGGCCTTCGGCCACACCGTCAGTCCTTTGCGCGACGAGATAAAAGGAAGAAGTTGGCACGAAGGTTCCCTTAAGCACGAGCTTTCCGTCTTCCACGCAACGTCTCACCCGTACCATGTTGCCCTCCGCCAGTGACCTCAACGGTGGAGGGCACGAACGGGGAAGGGTTACGCATCCCACAGATGACACCACCACTCTGCTCTTCCTGTCGGTCTTGCCACCGGAATCAGTGGCGAAGGTGTCGAAGTCGGAGCAGCCTTTGCCGGTCTCGGAGCCGAGGACCTCGGAGCAAATGTCGAGGCTCTGCTGCGTGAGCTTCTTGGTAGAGTAAGCTGCAGGAGTGTTGACGGTGGAGAAGACGTCCTTAGTGGTTGCGTCGTACAGAGAGGTGGTGATGCTGGTCCATCCGGAGCCACTGGACCTGGTGGCTGGACGATTCTTGTTGCTGATGTCTCGGTTGGATTCTATATTTGGGTTGTTGGGTTTTCGAGGTACCGGACATGGGCGAGGAGGGCTTTGGAAAAGAGAAGGCGACGTCATGTCTTCAGAGAAACACTTGAATGAAGGCAAAAGACACAACACATACAAATGCAAGAAACAGGGGAGCAAGAACAAGGTGGTGATGAAACAGGGGACTGGTTTTGTTCTTCTTCTTTGCTTTGTTCTGTTCTACTATGATATGCTCTACTGGTAACGGAGGAGGAGGAGGAGGAGGAGGAGGAGGAAATGGAGAGGGCTCTCTATTCTCTATGTCGCTTCTCCCTCGTATGGGGAACTGTGGGAGTTCTAACACACATATATAGGAAAGCATTCGAGTTAAACTAAGTAGACGAGGGGTTTAATCTTGGCTTTTTTTATTAGATTTTGTTTTTAAAATTTTAATTTTATTGCTTTATATATCATTCCTTTCTAAAAATATTGTTTGATGGTTTCTTCATTTAATTAATTTATTCAAAATCATTTTTTATTTAATTTAATTTTTTAAATTTATTTCTATTTATTTAATAATACATTTCATATAATCTTATAAGTTAAGTAGGGAGGGTTTTCCATGCAGAGAGCTTTGTGCCCCTTTTTGTAGGAATTGATTAGATTTTGTTTTCCAAATTATAAATTTATTTATTAATCTATCATTCCTTTCCAAAAATATTGTTGTGATGATTTCTTCATTAAATTACGTTATTAATTTATTCAAATGCTTTTTTTAATTTATTTTTATTCATTTAATAATGCAATTTATGTAAGTAAAAGTATATAAGAATATTAATCATAATAATAATAGTAATAATCATACATTTTAAGATAGAAGCAACCCATGTTTATTTACAATAGTAATTTTAGTAATGATTCAATTATTAATTTATTGAAATTCGTTTTTAAAATGTATGCTTTAAAAGCCTTCCCTCTCCTTTTTTTTTTTAAAAAAAGTTAGTAATGATTCAATTATTGATTTATTAAAATTCGATTTTAAAATATATGCTTTAAAAGCTTTCCCTCTCCTTTTTTTTTAAAAAGTTAGTAATGATTCAATTATTGATTTATTAAATTTTATTTTTAAAACATATGATTTTAAAACCTTCCCTCTTCTTTCAAAAAAAAATTGTAATGATTCTATTATTGATTTATTAAAATTCGTTTGTAAAATATATGGTTTAAAAACAGTCCCACTCCCTTTTAAAAAAAAAACAAGGCAAGGGATATTGTAGGCTAGAAGAACATTCATGGGTTAGAAGCAACCCACATCTATTTACAATAGTAAGGTTTCTCTCTTCCCATTTATTTTTAAATTATTTTTTATTTCAAAAAAAAACCGGTTAGAACTTAGAAGCAACCTATAATCTTTTCTTGAGTCCAATGAGATTGTACATAAATACATGGTCAATATGACGTAATTCTTTTCTTCTTGTTTTTCTTATCTTTTTTCCTACATACATTGTAACTATAAGGTGGTAATCTAATGGTGGTTAATCTTTTATATACAACTTAGTAACTACGTATTCCTGTATAACTCTATTTTGTCCTTTTTTTCTTCTCCTCCCCTCTTTTCTCTTCCTCTACCTTTTTGGGGGGTTACTCCAAAAAACCTAGAAGAAAACAAACACAGGTTAAATTGAATCAGAAGAAAGAAAGAATGGAGAACAAATAGGTGTTGTGATCTTAATAATCTTCCTTATTCTTCATCTTGTTCTTCTACTTCTATTACATGTTATCTACTTCTTCTGTTTATTCATGATATCTTTTAGAGCAACATCTTCTTCATCATCAAAGAGTAACCCTTAATAATACATAGACAAAATCGATGTCTGGTACTACAAGAAGGGCAGAGACAATGCTTCGTTGTCACAGTAGTTGGGAGAACTTCAAACTCGCCACAGGTCTTGGGTTTGAATCCTGGAAAATACAGAAATATTTCGTAGTGACTGGAAGATGGTTAAATTCGCCACGCTCGCTTCTAAGATACAAAAAAAACTACAAGAAGGACAGAAGTAAACATATAAGATACATGTAAGCGTTGTAATCTTCAACAGTCAACATGATGTTCCATAGCAAAGGATACACATCCTGAAGCTAGCATTCAAGAGCAGAAAAAAATCCACTAATTAACATCATCACTGGACATAAATCAAAGCTATTAGAGTGGACATTCTTTGTTACAAGTAACGGAAAACAATGACATTAACTTTTTTTGGAATACCATACTCCTATTTAATACAATGACCCACTTTAAAAATAAATGCAATGCTAACTGTTCCTTTTAATGTAGCTGAACCGCTGAGCTCCAAGGATGGCCGAGTTTGAGGCAACATTTATTACACTTTTTTTTTAATATTTATTTATTTATTTAGGATGATGTCAAGTGGGAATTTACCACCAAATAGAACGGGAGGTCCTCCACCCCAGTTGAGCCACACCGTGATGGATGTATGAAGGTAGTTATCACCATATTTTATTTTATACATTTGATGCTAGTCTTTTTTTTAATTGTAAGAACTATAAATTGAAATACCTATAGTGTGTAAATTTCTTGTGCATCTTACGTGCATCCAAATAGGATGAAGGTCGCTATGTAATCTTAGTCTACTTCAAAATGAACAAATGAAGACTCAAGGTATATTATTACGTCTATTATAAAATAAAATAAAATGAAGATAATATGCTCAAAAATTTCGAAATGTCAAAAAATCCATTCCCCATTCAATCCACTTAATTAAGGTTTGTTGTAAATTTTACATTTTATCTTTTATATCTTATTTTATCATATTTTTATGTACAATGTTCCAGTCAAGCGGGAACTTGCCTACTAAAAGAGCCAGAGATCTTCCATCATGGTTGAACTTCACTACGATGTGACAAGATCATTATATTTTATTTTAAAAATTTAATGCTAATCTTTTTTATTATGAGTATTTAAAGTGAAATATGAACAATGTGTAAAGACCTACGACTTCAGTTTTAGTTTGCTCCGTGCATCTAATATATAAAAAATTAGGATGAACACGGTTATAAAATCTCAATATCGAGATAGTGACATCACAGGAAAATCTGCCTCAAAAAGAGACACAATATCCTACACTTCACTTATCCAACCAAGGTATTTTACACAACTCGATGTAAGCGACTGTCATTCAAGTAAGCATTATGTTGATAAGCGCGTGCGACTAGAATGTCCTCTGTCATTTCTGTAAGTATTTGTCATTTGACAAGCGACTGTTATTTTCTTTGTAATCATTATTTTCCATTATTATATTAGTTCAATATGCTATAGCGTATAATTGACTATTATTTTTGACGTTCTTTGTTAATTTGTCCAACACTCCGTTGTCTGAATTAATAATATAGAAAAAATTGCATAGGAAACTACTAGATATTAGGCTCTACATAGCTTGCAGGGATATGTATTTTAATGTAGATCCATAAGGTTTTTTAAGTTTTATGTGAAAAAGATAAGCAAGAGAACAAAATAATTCTTACTACCCTAATCCAATTCCTGTTCAACTCTCACATATTTTCATTTTTACAAGTTCAAAATCTTACATCACTTTCCTTTTTACAAGTTCAGACTCCTATACATTACTCTCATTTTCGCAAATTCTTATTTCTATGTAATGCTTTTTACATAATTTCTAATGGAGGATTTCTTTCTAATATTTTTTGATCTAGGTACTATTTTTAAGGGTAATTATTTTCAAAATTTTAAGTTTTAATTTTGTCAATGTTTTTTTGCAAAGTTCTACACCCAAATAATTTCGAACTTGCCTTCCCCAACTGAAGTAATTGTTTGAGGACGAAATTATATGGAGTAGCTGGAGGCTCAAGACCCCATCACGTCTTGCAATCAAGCCCTGACAAAAAAAAAAAAATAGAAAATGCAAGTAATCAAAGCAAATCAAATTTGATTTCACAATATCATAAAAAAAATATGAAAATAAATCTACGACAACTCCAATTCAGCTTGCTCTTGTCCATTGTGTTTTTTTAAAAGGAAGGAAATAATAAGTCTAATACTAATCAAGTCTTGATTTTTCGTAAACTTCTATGGTGTTCGAATTTTATCAACACTTCAATGCTACATTTACTTATTCAGTAAGACAATACTCTCGGTGTGGTTTGTTTTAAGGATGGGGGATTACCGGATAGGTTGGCTTTCTTCCTTCTCTAAAACTCTAAGTTGGTTTGATGATAATAGTAACATTTTAATTGATTTTGTTGTAATTTTGATACTTTTATTATATCTAAATCCCACAACAACTCCAATTTAGGCATGCTCTTGTTCATTGTTTTTTTTAATGAAGAAATAACAACTCTAATACTGAGTCATGATTTTCTTAAGCCTATATAGTACAATTCTGTAAACCTCCAAGTTTGTTGATGAAGTTAGTTTAATGAATTTTGTTGATGATAACATTTCCATTAACTTGTTGTAATTTTGGAGTTTTTATTGTATCTTATCAACTCCCAAAATACTTTTGTGTTTACAAATAATGAAGATGAGAAACGTGTTTTGTGATCAACTTGCTTTTGTACAAAGACTTAGAAAATACACGGATCCTATGTGTTTCTTCCCGTTTTGTGATCAACTTTGACAAAGATATGTATGGAACCAACCAAGTGAATTATATAGGGGCACTAGGTTGAATCGATGTTATTCAAAAATACATACCACATCACTTACATGTTCCATACTAGTGTATGTTTATATTAGCCCTCATTGTCTCAAAAAACATGGCTCAGTCTCTTGTAATAGTCATGTACCAATTGAGCTTTGTTGCTTTATGGAGTATGTTAAAAAGTTTGTATAACAATTTTATTTGGAATAAAATTCAATAGTTTTTCTAACATAAAACAAAAGTTTTCTTGAGGTATTCACGAACTTTCTTGTGTATGAAAACTTTACTAGCAATTTTAGTTCTACCATAGATTTACTTTTGCATTATGTAGGTTGACTCCTTTAAGATGAAATTCCTAACTCTGCTCTTATGTCCGCTATCAATATTTAGACTACCACAAATCTACGACACTATACTACCGTTGCCACAGAAGGCTACGAATGGTAGCCACAACAGAGGTCGATCGTTAGCGGTGATTGTAAGGGATGCGTGGTAGAAGAGGTAAACGTGGAACAAAGTTGTTGGGGCTCCGATGCTTAGCGATGGAGATGTACTTTCTAGTATATTTTTGGATTATTTTCTATGATCCAACCCTTCTCCATTTATAGAGGGAGTTGATCAATCGCTACCCCTTCGTCCCAACGGCTTTTATGCTCATCTCACGACCGTTCCAGGAGAGTTGACTAAAACAGTCGTTCATTTATAACGTTGTTATTTTTTCTTTAATAAATGATTTAATTCATTCATTTACTCTATTCATAACATTTATTCAATAAACGTTTCATTCCATGAACGTTTTATTCCATGAATTTATTCTTCTTTTATGGTCATTTATTTTATGGTCTTTAATGACCATATACCAACATCTCCCACTTGGTCATAAAGACCATGTATAATATTCTATGCATTGAGATGTATAGTCTTGATTTTCACACCCACCATATGATGAGCGAATAATTTTCAATTTCCACTCCCACTATTTATAAAAATGTTCTTCATTTCTATTATTTATAGAAATGTTCCTTAATCCCAATAAGCTAACACATTTTATAAATTTTCTACTTGAATTCTTTTAGTTAAAGGATCAGCAATCATATCATTCGTTGGAACGTAACTTATTTTTACTTCTTTTTTTCCACAATATCACAAATATAATGATATTGTATTTCAATATGTTTTTCTCTTGAACTATTTGCACCACTATTTATCAAACTGATCGTAACTTGGTTGTTACAATATGTTTCCATTGGGCCATTTATTAAATTAGGATTCAAATCATTCAAGAATCTTTTGATCCAAACCGCATATATGGTTGTTGTACTACAGACAATATATTAAGCTTCCTGTGTGTATCTAACCACACACCCTTACTTTTTGCTGCCCTAAGAGCAAAAGATGAATAAGTGTTCCGATGTGGACTTTCCATTATCTTTATCACCACCAAAGTCTGCATCAGAATAACCAAGTACTTCAAACTCATCTGCTTAATAAGTAAGCTTATGGTACAATGTTCCTTTTATGTATTTCATTATTCTTTTAACAGCTTTTCAATGTGTTGTTTCGAGATTACTTTGGTATCTAGTAACCAAATTCACAGAATATGTCAAGTCTAGTCAAGTATACATCATAGTATACGTAAGACCTCCAATCGCTTGGGCATAAGACACTTTCAAAGGTTCTTTCCCCTTTACAAGACATTAGTCCTTATTTAACCTTTTCCTATACACATACGTTGTAGGTGTCCAGTTGCAATTCTGCATTGCAAGCCTTTTAAATATAATACGTAGGTACTTTTCCTAATTTATGCTTAATATTCTAGACTTTCGATCCCTAAAGATCTGAATTCCAAGGACATAAATTGTTTCTCCCTTGTCCTTCATATCAAATCTTAAGCTAAGTTCTTTCGTTATTTCATTCAACATGCTGATATCATTTCCGGTGAGTAAAATATCATCCACATATAAGGATAATATTACAAATTTGCTCTCACTTTTCCAAACATATACATAATTATCCAATCTGTTTGAAACAAATTCCATTTTCACAATCTCATTGTGAAATTTAATATAACATTGTCTAGATGATTGTTTCAAATCATATATTAACTTATTTAATTTGTAAACTTTATCTTTTTGTCTTTCCACCTGAAATCTCTCAAGTTGTGATATATATATGTCTTTTTGCAAGTCTCCATTCAGAAATGCAGTCTTTACATTCATTTGATGTAATTCTAAATCAAAGTGTGCTACAATAGCTAATATCATTCTTGTAGATGTGAATTTAGCTATCGATGAATAAGTTTCCTGAAAATCAATTCCCGACTATAGACACCCCATATGCTTGCAATTGGACTTAAACCTAAAATCCAGCCTGAAACCCTAACCCTAGACCTAAACCCTAGCACTAAGCCCTAGATCTAGCCAAAACTTAGTCGCAAACCCTAAAACTAACTCAAAACCCTAAAATTAACTCAAAATCCCAAAACCCACCTAAATCAAATTCAAAAACTAAAGCTTAATCCAAAACCCTAGTTCAAAACTCTAAGGCCAACTCAAAACCCTAAAATTAACTTAAAGCCCTCAAACTAACCTAAGTCAAAATCAAAATCCAAAACCTAGTCCTAAACCCTAGTTCAAAATCCTAAAACCCTAAAACCAACTTAAATCAAATCCAAAATCTAAAACTAATCAAAACCCTCATTTAAACCCTAAACTAAACCCTAAACCCTAATCCAAAATCCTAACAACCCTAACTACTTCCTACTTCACTTAACCACCCTAACTACTTCCCACTCTACCATAACAATCTATAACTAACCATAACAACTTACCTTGCCATTGCAAGCCTATAAATACCCCCCATTTGCAAGGAAAAAAAGGAGGGAGAAAAGGAGAGAAAAAACTTGGAAAAATTGAGAGGAGAGCCACCAAGGTGTTTTCTCTCAACTAGAGCAACCAAAGAGGTCTAGGATTAGAGAGGAAGCTCAGAGAGGGGAAGAAATCAAGTGTCAGGCCATCTCTGGCGAGCTTTGGTGACCTCCGGCGGTCATCTCCACTGTCAGCTCAAGTATGCTCCCTTCTGACCTCAATTTTCTTCAAAAATGATCCCCTAGGTCTTCTTCCTTCTTTCCCAACCGATTTTAGCAGTGCCAGATGGCTTCCCTGGCTGGAATCAAAGTTTCAGGGGTTGACGGACGTGTTTTTCGGCGACATAGGTGGGGGCACGAATCCAGTGGATGATTCGTGCCCAGGAGTGCTCGATCTTTTCAACACAGTCCTCCTCTTGCTTCTCCGATCCTCTGGACACCATTTCGAGCCCCTAGGAAGCCACCAAAAGTCGCTTCGCTGGAATCGTGACTCTTCGCCGTCGCTGGGGAAGAAGGTGAACAGTGGAATGCGACCCGGAGCTCCACGCCTCGAAGTGATGCACCAAGCCCAGCGAAATGCTCCCTTGTTCTCCCCCAACGCTCCGGAACGACCAATACCTCACTTCGTGCCTTGGACCATCCCCACAGCCAAGCTCGCAGGAGAAGATGGAGACGACGGTGAGTAGGATCAGAAGGTGAGGGTGTGGCGCTGTTCGTGCCTCCGGATGGAAGAAAACGTCCTTCTCAGCATCCTCGAGCCTCCTGGAACCCTGGATCGCCGCATCGGAGCCTCTAGTCCCCCTTTCCTCCTCAACGCTGTCGCCGGAGTCGAGTCGATGACAAGGAAAGTGGGCGGTTGTTTCCGACCATCAAGCCCTCGATCGGAGCCGTTAGATCTTTCCTTCTTCTTACTCTCTTGCTCCTAGTGAGCTTCGATGCCAGAACAGGCATCGGGTGACCTAGAATGGCATCCCAGACGGCCGACAATGGTGAGGACTCATCGGCGGTGGCCGTCGTGTTTTTTTTTTATAAATAAAATAAAAAAATATAGTTTTCTTTTGAATAAACTTTTGATCTTTTCCTTTTCTTACAAATAGGTCCTTATTTCTTGCATTTAGGTCCTTGCACTAGTTTTTTAAATCATTTTAATAATATTTGTTTTGAAAAATTGCAATGTAACCCCAGTAAAGTTTAATTAATGTTTCCCAGACTTTAATATTTGACAAAAACCCCTAACATGCTTTCAATTCATTCTTAAGTCCAATATTTTGCATAAAAAACCATAAGCTTCATTAAAATTGTTCTCAATACATGTTTTTTTGTCACAATTGCAAATTAAACCCTGGGAATTTAAATATTTACTCCGATGTATTCAAAAATTGCATTTTTAACCCTAAACTTCATTGATTTCACACGGAATGCACATTTTCTAGGGTAAAATTACAAAACAGTCCTTAAACTTCAAGTTTTCAAACTTAGGACCATTATCTTGCATATTCAATCTTGAATTTCTTCAGAATTTCATAAAATACATGTTTTACTGACAAAATTGCATATTGAACCCTAGGGATCCTGATTTTGACCCAAAATGCATAGTTTTGCACATTTGACCCCTAAATTCTTCCAAATTGCATAAAAAATGTTTCCTTAAGTATTTTTGCTGATTAAACCTCAGAATTTCACCCTCCATTCAGAATTTGGGAATTTCACACAAAAAGCCCCTGGAATTTACATAATTCACTCTCACGTGCATTTTGAACATTTTGTTCCCTATTTTCTTGTATATTTTCTCATGCCTTCTTCCTTGCATCATGCACACTTTCTAACTCATTTCAAACTTGATTTTCAAATTATTTCCCGGATTTCTTTCGACTTTCACGACTTTGATTTGATTTGAATTTCCATCACCTTAGGGTGTACATTATCCGAATTGACAATGCCAACATTTACCCAAATGAGGATTATTTTATCTCTTTTGTTTTTCTCGGATTTCTTAAGTTTCCGCTGTTTTACGCGACACTTTTCGAGTATTTCTGATTCTCGGATTTTCACGATTTTCACGATTTCTGACAATAAAGTGGCATTTTCAATGCCTACATTGTCCTTCGGATTATCATTTTTCCTTTTTATTCCATTCTTTACTTTGATTTGGCTTGTTTTCACAATCATCTTAGGCATGTGCATTCAGAATAGACAAGAATATACACAATAGACCATTAGCAAGTAGGAAACCTAGAAAGATCGAGTTCCTTAGGTGCATGGGGGTGCCTAACCCCTTTCCCATGCGTAACAAGAATCCTTACCCATTCTTTTCTTCACCTTGGTTTCTTTTTTTGGAATTTCCTTTGTTTTGGGTTTTCCTCGTCTTTCCATTAAAAGACTAGGTGGCGACTCCTTTTCCTTATCCTTTTCTTATCATTCCTTAGTGTTTCCGAGCCCAATCTTCTTCTCTGGATTCACCATCCTTGCCGTGACCATATCGGGACTCCTGGTGTGCTTCCACGCACCCTAGAGAGCCGTGCAAGGTTCCACTAGCATGGTCACAGGAACTAGCGACTCGGCTGGGGATAACCAGATTCTGGCTTTCATTTTGGTTTTCTTGCTTGCTTGTCATTGATTTATACGCTTAGGGTTATTTGCTTGTTCTATTTGTTTGTACATATTTGACTTTACATGCCTTTTTACACAATTGCTATGCCACAGCACACGCACATGACCTGATTCATGCCTTTTGTTATGATGCTTGCTTTTCTTCACTACTTGTAAGCATTACACTAGCACATGCCATATTCATGCCTTTTGCTTGATTGATTGACTGTTTGGATGTCATAATTGTGTGTTTTCTTCCCCTTTTGGTATTTTTCATGATTAGGAGAGTAGAGACATGTTTGCCTCCCTATCTGGTTAAAATAAAACACACAAACTCAAACAAACAAATAATAGGACATAACTAGAGACAAATGCTCACAATTCCCTCTTGCTTAATAAAACGCAAGTAAAAGACACAAAAGCATATTGCATGATTGATCATATAGGACATGCATCCTCTCCTCTATGTCCACCCAAAGTTTGCGAAGGACAATTCTAGTAGCCCGTTCTATAGCTATGGCTAGGACGTGTTGCCAGTTTGTCCCTCCTTGTCTGTGGTCGTGTCTGTGCTAGTAGAGGATACAACTCCATGCTACTACAGGAGATGAGGCCACCCATGCACCACTTGTTCACTGTCTATGCTTTGGCCAGGATTTAGAACGGGAACCTTATTTTTCTGACTAGAGTCAAAATCCAAACCCATGAGTGCATCCCATGTGGTCAACCCCATGCGGGACATGCATGGTGAGAGAGCGCATATTAGTAACATTCATGTACATGTGTGCCATTCATGCCACCCTAACAAACAATTACATAGCTCACTTTCTTCTTTTGTCGTTTTGTCTTCTCTTTTTCACTAACACCTAGGTTTTTGTCCTTTGTCAGGTGTAGGGTTTTGTGTGCAAGTTCGTAGGCCAGAGCTTAGGAGTTCCTTTCTATGACCTCAGTCTTGAGGCACTATGTTCGACCGTCTTTCCTTGAACTATTCGTCACTTTCGACGATAGCTCCTTGTAGGTGTCGCCCTCTAGTTTGCAATCGCAGCCCCATCCATACTCGTTCGCGGACAATTATGGCCCAGCGAGCCTCTGAGACCTTTGCACTGGTTGCCCTAGAGGGGATTCCTGTTTCTACCACTCATTTTACTTTGACATCAGTTACTCCACCTACACTCCATGATAGCCACTTCCAGGCACCTAGAGCTCCTTGTCCTTCGATTTCGGGACACTGGCAGACCCTTATTGGTCTGGACCCCATGATTGAGGCAGTTACCATGACCACCACTAGGGCATCTGACCTGATGATGTCCTATCCTTCAGTTG
This sequence comes from Posidonia australis, assembly GCA_024699735.1. Lineage (NCBI taxonomy): Eukaryota > Viridiplantae > Streptophyta > Magnoliopsida > Alismatales > Posidoniaceae > Posidonia > Posidonia australis. Next base: position 4,244 of record JAMKQA010000973.1, on the reverse strand, counting down.
ACTCAGCTCCACTTGACACACAATTGGCTACGATTGCTTCCTCTGTAGGAACTCTAGCCGTCTGATTCTTGAACTTCCAGCCCCCTGTGACATCTCTTCTGCTCGCTCTTCCAACCCTCAGGATTGCTACCGATGGTTCCATTACAGTGCAGTCTCAGCAGCTTCTGGCCCTTGCATAGAGGCTACAAAGCATGGCCTTTTCTTTAGATCCTACTTTGATTACACATATTTGTCTTGTTCCTGAGGACCCTGCTCTACCTGCTCAGGCATTCAATGGTGCACCAGTCACACCACCACTGTAGCCATTGCCATAGCTTCTCGCTGTCTCGACGATGGGCACTTCTACCCTGCCATTGGCATCATTACCATAGCATGCACAGCATATTCCTCCATCTGTTGGTGGTCTACCTTTTGGGCTGACAGGGGTACAACGGACTGTGAACCCGACCATACTGGTTCAACATTTGTTACTCCCACATGCAACACCACGTCGGGTACAACATAACATCATTCCTGCACCTTTGCATCAGATATAGGCTTCAACATCACTCCACCTCAGGCAACACACATGCATAGGTACGTTGATCATCACGCCACGACACTAGGTGGCGAGATGATAGATCCAGAGGAGCACATGGGTGCCATTGATACAACGTACGCGAGACCCACCCTAGCTACACAATCAATGTCAGCAGCAACCCCAAATGCACTTCTCACTAGGATGAATGACCTGGAGAGAGCACTACGACAAGTGCAAGGTGGGGATCGCCAGTCTTACACCTTCTAGGACCTCTGCTACTTCCCAAAGGCTATACTCCCATTGAACTTTCATATCCAAGAACTTGATAACTATAATGGGAAAGGCTGCCTAATCTCGCATCTTAGGGCATACTACGCTGATCTCGCTCAGTTACACGCTGACGAGAGACTTCTTATTCGCCTCTTCCAAAAAAGCCTCACAGGTTCGGCTTTAAATTGGTTCACATCTTTGGATATGACCACCATCAAGACCTGGAATGACCTCAGCCAGGCTTTTTTGGAACAGTATTCCTTTAATCTCGACATCGTCCAAAAGCACAAGGACTTGGTTGCAAGAAGGCAGAAGACCCATGAGCCGTTTGGGGAGTACATCGGGAGCTGGCGAGCCCTCGCTTCACAAGTTCATGATAGACCTTCTGACGAAGAGTCTATCGAGATAATAATCTGAGGAGCGCAACCAGCTACAATGGCTTTGCTGAGCATTCAACCTATTTCCACATTTGCGTCCCTGATTAAGGCTGGCACCCGTGTCGAGAGCTCACTGAATAGCGGAAGCTTTCCTGCATTAGTAGCATTCACCAAGCAAGCCATGTCTTCAAAAGGAACCGGTAACAACAATGGTAGTAGTAGTGGATCCAACATCGGATATGTTTGGAAGAAAGATACTACCAAGAATGCTATGGCATTTGTTGGAGCTCCCATTATGCCAGTTAGTGTGGTGAGCTCTCCAGCACAGAGTCAGGTAGTCCACACTCCTGCACCTAGGGCACCACGCACATCATGAATCACCACCACCGCTGAGCCAATCTACCAACCCGCATCGGCAAGGCAAGGGTGCTACCCAGGACCAAGATGACCTCAACGACCCGAGAGGGATTACACTACCCTGGTTGAGCCACTGAGTGTTGTGTTTCCTAAGGTGGCATCGATCCCGAGGCTTCCGAAAATTCACCAACCATCGAATCCACTTCCGCGGTGGTTTAAAGCAGATTATACTGCAGTTACCATAGAGCCGCGGGGCACTCTACGGATAACTGTTTCACACTCCGAGGAGCAATTTAGGATTTGATTGACCAGATGGTCATTGTTATAAACACATAAGAGGTAGAGTCTGCGCCCGCTTCACTGACACCTCATTCCTCTGCACCTGCACATAGCAATATAGTCAATCGACCCTTGTTTGAGCATGCACCGGAACTTTGGGAGTCCATTTCCTTTCTTCTGATGAGGCTGCACCTTTTGACCCTTCCCACCTTATTCATGACATCTCGGATCCTTTTCATTATCAGCTCAGCCTTTATTTTATTGAAGCTTCCAATTCTACATTCAATATGATCTAGTTAACTACTAGATTGAGGCGCTCGACTACAAAACCCACCATGCAACCATCTTCCTCAACAATCAGTTTGCTGGCTAAACCAAAACATGACCTAGTTGCCCAAACACCAATACCTACTTCACTAGTTCTGGCCCCAGTGGAATTAAAGGCCTGTGCTCCTGTGGTCATTAATTTGACACAGGATATTCACCGTATGCCTTATAGTTACTCCATAGAAATATGCGTTGAGGTAACACGATCAAGCAAAGTGTACAAGGCCTCGATTCCTGTAGGTAAGCCCAACTAGCCCACCACTTCATCTTCCCAACCAAAAAGCCAGATTCCCAATTAGATCCCTAAAAAGGCAATCCCAAGAGTTAACCCCACCACTGCCAAGGCAGATCCACGGGTAGGTGACATCATGGCCCAATTAAAGAAAGTTAAAGCGGATATTTCCATTTGGGACCTAATCCATACGTCAACTGAATACCGGGAGGTGTTCCTTTGAGTTTTCCAGGCCGCCCATGTTTCCTCAACAATACAACCGTCAGCCTTGGAAAGCATGGTGGGATTGATAGCCACGCCGTAGGTGATCTCCATCTCTAGTTCAGAGCTACCCTTGGTAGGGACCAATCATAACCAACCCCTATTCATCATAGTGCAATATCAAATTTTCCGCATTCCTCTTACTTTGGTGGATAATGTCACTGGATTAAATGTTTTCCCTTTGTGTATCGCAAGTCAGGTCGGATTTAAATCCGAGGACATTACCCCGGCCGTAAAAGGAATGACAGTGTTTGATAACACGCACCATGATGCTTTAGGGATTTTGATTATTCCTTTAATCATTGGTCTGCTTGTTTCGAGGTTGAGTTTTATGTTGTTGACCTCAAGCCATCCTTCAATCTCCTGCTTGGGTACCCTTGGCTCCACAAGCATCAAGTTATCCCCTCAATCCTTCACCGAATGATTAAGTTCCATTGGAACAATGACATCATTGTTGTGATGGCAGAAAATCTTGAAAAGGAGAAGGTTGAGGCAGTCTCTTCAGTATCGCTCCAAACCGTTCACTTTGACCTCAAGCCATTTGATGTGCTATATCGTGTCGACCGCTATTAGTCGGTCAATTTCATTCTGATTCTTGAGCATACCAGCCAGTTAGCTAATTTTGGCAATCCTTTCTTGATGGTCGAGAATCTATGTTAGAGGTGGGGGTACGAGAAAGGAGCACCTCTCGGACAGAATGGCCAAGGAATCGTCGAACCAATCACAACAGAGAAGTGATGAGAGTTTGAAGGATTGGGATATCAGTGGAAATCGTAGGATGGATACTCGAGACGTCGTAAGTTTTGAAAGCTCGTTATTCCACGGGGTTTAACTAACTTTGTTAGTGCAGGATTGTTGGATCCCAATCCGAGTTTTATCCTTGCAGAGTCTAGTAAACCAGTAAATGGTTCAAAGTGGATATGTGTTAAAGATTACTACTCTAATGAGGAAATTGTGGACTCTAGAGCAGATTCGACATCATCCTTGCCATCAGGGACAGCTAGGTTGGAATTGCCACCTTTGGAGCCAGCTGAAGGTCTTTCTACAGGTTTGGCAGTAGTCTCAGTATCAACAGGAGCAACCTCAGCCACAGCAGCATCAGTATATTAGTCAGCATTGGTAGGGTAACAGTCGGGACAGCTGAAGTCATCGCCTGAAGTACTAGAAACTGCCAGTGCCTACTATGTGGATCTTGCTTCTGATGAAGAGGAGGGGGATGCTGTAGTAGCACAAGTTGACAGCTTGCTCAGTGATCGGAAGTCCTGTTTCAGGAGTAGTTGGCAGTACTGGTAGAAGACACATAGAGTGAACTCAGGTGTAGAAAAGGGAAGGCAGTAATGACAGAGTACATGGTAGAACAAACAATTTCATAGGGTCAGTCTGCTATTATGGACCTAGTAGAGGACAAAACATTGATTGCTAAACTAGAGGAGATTATCTCCTATCAGCCGGGAGGTAGGTGTAGACACCCCGATTTTAAGGTGACCCAGAGATAAGTGTCCGCACGTTGCTTTGGATGTGATCAACCAAACCCCAAACCCATTAGCCAGTTAAAAGCCCAATTAGTAAAATTTGTGAGCTGGCTGGGCGCACCTCATAGGCGCACCAAGTAGGCACACCA
>JAMKQA010000972.1:0-20246 GCA_024699735.1 Posidonia australis | reverse complement strand
TTTAGCATAAGGCACTAGCATGGCATGGCATATCGCCCTTGGGCGTATAGCAAGCGGCTGAAAAGCCAACATTTCATGGGTGAAATCAAGGAAGACCGATTTTATTGGGCATGCGAGGGTGCCTAACACCTTCCTCGTGCGTAATAGGGATCCTTACCCGCATTCTGGTTTTATTTCGTAGACTTGTCCTTTTTTTTGTTTTTTGCATGATTTATTTTCATGTTTTGGTTTTCCTTGTCTTCCATAATAGATTAGGTGGCGACTCCGTTTGTTTTGCTTTTTTCGACGTGATTTTGCCGACCGATTTCGCATTCATTTGCGGAATCTCCTCGCCGGCATGGTTACACCTGGGGAGAGACAGACTCAACTATTGTGGCCCCAACAGCAGGAGAAGACCAGGCGAGTGGTCCCAAAGGTGGGGTTGCCACAGGGACACAGAATTGAGGTGGTGGAGGTCCTCCAGAGGCTATGGCAAAAGTGGAGGCAGCAGAGATGACATGAACAGACACAAAGCAAGAGTGCCCTGAGACAGGGACCTCCTCTTGGACAGCAGGGGAGAGGAACTCACTGGCATGCTGGGCCATCGTGGATCGCGAGCGAGTAAGGATTGGACTGTGACTGGGAAGGATAGGACGGCTCCTAGGACGAGCTATCGTCGGCAGTGACAGATAACTCGGGAGACGGGTCGAAAATAGGGTTGCAAATAGAGTCAGTGGAAGGAAAGATCTTGAGCTCAGGCTAAGGAAACCCAAAGATCAGAAATTCTAAACACAAAAAAAACACAAATTAGAAAAGATGCAATGTTTATGGTGGTATGCGATGCAAATGAATTCCCCTAGTATGCACTCTCTCACCATCTAGGGATGTCCTATTAAGCTGTCTACTCTAGGTTCACATAGGGGTGAATAGGTCTCCGACTCAAGTTTAGAAAAAGTAAGGTCCTTGTTCTAAATCCCAGCCAAAGCTTAGGCAGTGAACGGGTGGTGCTTTTGGGGCCTCGACCTCCGCCAAAGCAGTAGGTTGTACCCTCTACTACACCTACACGACCCCGGACAAGGGGGGACAAGCCCGATTTTTCATCCCACGCCAAAGACATAGGATGAGCCACCGGAAAATGTCCTTCACAAACTATATAGGTAATCCTAGGAGAGGAGAAGATGCATGCCCTATATGATGTATGCAAAGTATGCTTGGAGTTTTTTACTTGCAAGCTTATTAGACCGTGGGGGAAGATTAGCAATTTGTCACTAGTTTGCCTGATTTATTGATTTTGGTTGTTATGTTTTCATTAACCAAAAGGGGAGAGCAAACATGTCTCTAATCTCCTAAGCATGGCATATACAAGAAGGGAAATAAAAATGCGATTTAGCCATGACTTAAGAAACAGAAGCATGTGCATATCATGTGCAATAGCGGTGACATTGCAAATGAAACATCGCTACAAAGGCGTGCATGCAAAAAGACCACTAAAAAGGATAACAAAGCATAGCATGGAAAAAGCAAGCTAGGAGAAAAGCTGAAGAAAAAGAGAAACCAAAACAAAGTCGGGATTTGGCTATCCCCAGCGGAGTCGCCAGTTCCTGTAACCATGTCGGTGACAGCCTCGAGGATTTTGATGCGAAAGGCGAAAATACATGAGGGACAGCAAAGTCACGGCAAAAATAATAAAAATAAATATGCAAATGTAGGAGTCGCCACCTAGTCTATTAAAATGGAAGACGAGGAAAACCATATAAAACATGCAAATCATGCAATGGAAAAGCAAGTCATAAACCAGAAATGGGTAAGGATCTCTATTATGCACGAGGAAGGTATTAGGTGCCCTCGTGCGCCCGATGAATCGGTCTTCTATAGGTTTCTCGTTTGCTTATAGAATGTCGGCTTTCTCAGCCTTTGCTATACGCCTGAGGGAGATATGCCATGCCATGCTTGGTGTCTTATGCTAAATATGGGTGCATGATGTGCAGGGTGTGTCCTAGTGCTCAGAAGTATCACTCGTATGTCGGGTCAAGTGTCGATGCGTAGTCATTACACGAATAGAATCAAAGATATATCAATTTCGAGTGATTTTTTTTCATCCTTGCTTTGCTATATGCCAAATGCAATCTAACATGCATGAAAATGGTTAAAAAACAGAGCTATGCCTTCCTGATATATCAAGGAAGAAAACCTGGAAGAACCAGAAGCAAATCATGTCGAGAAAGCATGCTAAAAACCATATGAAAACCTACTGTGTGCTATTGAAAACAGGCTGATGCGCCTGTTTGGTGCGCCAGACTGGTTCTCTAGTCTAGTGCGCCACCTAGGTGCTCCTATGTGGGCCAGAATGATGTGCTGAGGGAAAACAGAAATCCATGCAGTGCCACATCACATGAGAATGCATTCTGGAAAGTATGCAATGTAAAATCCTTCACAAAACTTAGAAAATATGCCTTAAAAGTGAAAGAAATGCAAGTGCAATGACTTGTGGACCTTGTGCTCAAGGGCTGGTAGCCTCACACAAGATCACACCCTATGCATGAGAAACGAAAGATGCAGGATTCAGCCATGCCATTGGATCATGGGCTGATACACAAGGTTCTCCATGTTGGAGTAAGGTGCAACTAGCCTACCAGATTCTGACCAAGGATTGATTATCCAAAGGGAGAAAACAACTAGGAAACAATCTTGCTTTAAACCGAAAACATGCATGCGGAACCAATGAATATAAAAGAGCAAGCGGTAAAAGAATCAGGCTCAAAATCATTCAGAAAATCATGCAAGCAGATATGCAAAAGTGAATGTTTTACTCTCTGACCAGTCTAGTGCTCCTAAATGGGGCGCCAGAGTGGTGCGCTGGAGAGGTGTGCCACTCTGGTGCGTCATAGAGGTGCTCCCCAAAAAATCTGGATCAGACTGCAATCTGATCCAGAACCTGACCCAGAATAAAGATGGGTGATTTATGCTAATGCAAGTTGATTCATGTGGGTGTTAAGAGCTAAAAGCATGATAGAATGCATCTGATCAAAGCTATCTTATTATCATTAAAAACAGGATGACTAAATGGGTTCATGGCAAGAACACATGCAAAATGCAACGGATACAAACATGGAACAAGTAAACCCAATAGAACATAGCTCATGCAGGCGATATATTGTAGATTTTATGCTAGAAATAAAGTAAACATGCTTGCAAACAAAAATGTAGATTTACATGAAGAGCACCTTGCAAAGAGGATAAGTAAATTCATCATAGAAACCTCATGAAAATACATAAAAATCAGACCATATATGTGGAATTTATTGCATGCTTTATTTCATTGCAAAAGAATAAGGATTTAAAGGGAAAGTGGGAAGGACCTACCTTGTCCAAGATGTTCCTTCAAGAAAGAAAAGAAAGACCCAAGATAATAAGCTCCTTGATGCTTTGGAAGGGTTGAGAATATCTCTGGATGCAAGGCAAAGCTTGAGTGCTCAAGTGAATAGTTGCAGAATTCTGGAGTAGGCTAGTGTGGCTGTGTGTCTCTATCTTTCAAGATGATCCGCCCCTTCAAATGGTTGCTTATGGGGTCTATATATAGGGATTTTCCATGGGTAACTCTTAAGAAAACAAGGAGCCTCGTAGACAAAAAACCTGGAAGATTCCATGGCATATTCACTGGTAGAGGTAACAACCATGGGAGGTGGAAAGCCAACAGCCCGCAGCCTGAGAAATGGCTAGGCGCCTGGTATGTGCGCCGGGTTGGTGTGCTAGGTAGGTGTTCTAGGTAGGTGTGCTAGCTAAGTGTGCTAGGTAGGTGTGCTAGGCTAAGTGCTCAATATAGAAGGCTATCTACTACCTCAGCAAAAAGTTCAATGATTGCGAGTTTAAATACAGCCCAATAGAGAAAGTCTGCTTATCTCTGGTGTGGGCCACGCAGCGCCTCCGACATTATATGATGGCATATCCAGTATTGTTGTTGTGTCGGCATGACTCTATCAAATATCTATTCCAAAAGCCAGCTTTGGTGGACAGATGTGTCAAATGGCAGGTGATGTTATCCCAATATAATATCACTTTTGTCACACAAAAATCCATGAAGGGACAAGCCATGGCAGATCACTTGGCCGACTTACCTTTGCCAGAATATCAGCCTTTGCAGACTCAGTTCCCAGATGAAGATATATTGTTTGCAATGGGCGAGGAGGAACTAGAAGGACCTCAGAATGAGCATCAATGGTGTCTGTACTTCGATGGTGCAGTCAATAAATAAGGAAGAGGCTTCGGTGCAGTTCTAGCAACGCCACAAGGACAGCTTATTCCCTATATGAGGAAGCTGACATTTGAATGCACCAATAATGAAGCTGAATATGAAGCCTGCATTTTAGGCTTACAAGTAGCAAAGGACCAAGGCGCCCGAGAACTCCACGTATTTGGTGACGCAATGCTGGTTATTTCGCAAGTCAATGGCGACTGGAAGACAAAAGACCAAAAGCTCGTGCTATATCATGAACATTTGCTGAAATTGACCGAAGAATTTGAAGATGTCAAATTTTCCTTCATGAAGCGAGCCAAGAATGCATATGCAGACGCTCTGGCAACTCTAGCATCATGGTTATCACTCCCAGAGGCACGGGCTATAGACATTTCGGTCACATGCATTGAACAGCCAGCACATTGTATGCATATCCAAGAGGCGCCATCATCTGCTGAACTGCCTTGGTATAGTGATGTTAGAACTTTTCTGGAGTCTGGCAGTTTCCCTCCCGGCATTTCTGCATCAGATAAGATGACCTTGACACGATTAGCATCTAGATATGTACTCGGGGCTGGACAGATATATAGAAGGTCTTATAACTAGATGCTTCTCAGGTGCGTAGACAGAAAGGAGGCGGATATGCTAATGTTGAAAGTCCACGCAGGCACCTGTGGCCCACATATGAATGGGGTTCTTCTAGCCAAGAAAATTATGTTGCAGGGGTATTTCTGGTCCACAATGGAAACAGACTGCTGCCAGTTTGTCAGAAGATGTCATAACTGCCAGATACACGACAATTTTATACACGCGCCCCTGCAACAATTACATAGCATGTCATCACCTTGGCCATTTTCTACTTGGGGAATTGATGTTATTGGGGCCATTCATCCTACTGCATCCAATGGGCACCGTTACATTCTGGTTGCCATCGATTATTTCATAAAATGGGTTGAGGTGGCATCATACAAAATAGTCACAACAGCCATTACAGAAAAATTCATCAAGAATAATTTGTCGCCAAATATGGGGTTCCATTTGCTATCATTTCAGACAACGAAACTAATTTCATAGCAAAGAGAGTTGAGGATTTCCTCCAGAGTTGCAAGATCAGGCATCACAGATCCTCCCCCTATCGACCGTAGATGAATGGGGCAGTAGAATCGGCTAATAAGAATCTGGTGAAAATCTTGAAGAAGATGGCCGAGACTCATAAAGATTGGCATGAAAAGCTGCCCTATGCATTATGGGCCTACAGGACCTCCATCCGGACGTCAACCGGAGCAACACCTTACTCTTTGGTGTATGGAATGGAGGCGGTCCTTCCCTATGAAGTCGAGATTCCTTCGTTAAGAGTCTTGAAGGAGGTAGAATTAGAAGAGGCGAAGCGGATACAAGATCGCTGTGTTCAGCTAGATTTGATTGATGAACACAGATTACAAGCTCTGCATCATGCCCAGTGCTACCAGAAGAGAGTGGCCCGAACCTTTCAAAACAAAGTCCGTCCTAGAAGCTTTGAACTAGGAGACTAGGTTTTGCGTGCCATTCATTTGCCCGATGCATGGGAAAAATTTAGGCCTAACTGGCGCAGACCCTTTGTGGTTAGGGAGGCTCTGTCAGGGGGTGCAATCATTCTTGAAGGCATGGACCATAGAGAGCAGTCAGAGCCTGTCAATGCCTCCTACCTAAAGAAGTACTATCAGTGACTCCTAGTCAATCCTTAGCCTTGCACTGTGAGCCATGCATTTTCATGTTTCTTCCTTTCACCTACTAATATTTTAGATTATTGCATCCTAGCATAACATGAATAATCTTCTGCACCTTTTCTTTTTGCATAACATCATCATTGCCCGATGAGGAAAATCAGAAGCCTGCCTGCGTAAGACATGTCCAGTCCTCCTCATGTGTTACTACCCTAGAAACTTAGGAGGTGAGGAACAGATTTCAGTAAAATGGACGAAATGTGCAAATCCCCACGGGACCTATATCTCCAGAGGGAGTAAAAATTGATAGGCCTAGAGAGAATGCGAGTAATAAAGAAACAACATAAACTTTGGAGCATAAAAGAAATAAGAAGATAGAAGTTGTAGACAGAAGCTTGCTTCACTGAGTGAGGCATGTAGGACGACCCCATCCCTACCACATAACTTGGAGAGGAGTTGAAGCATACTCCTGCCAAGCCCACAGGTCCAAAGGGACTAGCCACTCCTTTTATATCAAGAGCAGCCACCCCTCAGCCTAGGTGTTTATTACCTCCAAGCCGGGATAGGGTAAGTCAGCATGCCTTTGAGGGTGAAAAAGAAATATGAGTCCTTAAAAGAGTAGATATAGGGCCCCAAGAATTTGGCATGAAATCCATAATATCTGAAGGAGAGCCACAAATAAACCTAAGTGTTTAGGTTAGTGCCACATGAGTCGAGGACAGTGTCACCTCTTACAACAGGCTCCCTCGGCGCTGAGGGCACTAGTATATTAATTAATTAATCCTCTCTCTGCATTGCATTTTTGCACAACATTCAACATGTTAAGTCAAGCATATTATGAATCACTTTGCAAGGCGTTTGGCCGTATTCTGACCAGGGGCATGTCAGCTGCCTTTTGAGTTGTAATATGGGTAAATAGGCATTTGACTAGGGGCATGATAGTGATTTCTGTAATTGGAAGAATCTATGACCAAGGGCATGCCAGTTAATCTTGAGAGTAGTGTTGAAAATACATGAACAGATACAAGCAAGTCAAAATGACATAAATGCAAGCAATTTTTATTATGGTCCATCACTGATACAGACATTGCTAATCAACCCTGGGCTTCTTTGAGTTGCTAGCCCTTGTGAAACAGGTGCCACTAGGCGGAATCTCGATTATGGGCCATGTCTCCCATATTTCGGCTTCGTACTCCACTGTGCAATCGGAGCCCTCGGTAATGGCAAGATCAGAGGATTTGATGCCAGCACGCATCTTGTGGGCCAACTTTGAAGTTGTCGCATTCGAGCCGACAGTATACCTCTTGTACTGGTCAGGACAGGGACTTTGCTCAATAGAATCCTGGCAGAAACCGAACTGGCGAAGGGCTCGCACAGGATGATACTCCACACCTCCCGTAAACCCAGGAAGAACCACAAGCCGCATGTCCCTAGCATTGAAAAAGGCAGTAAAGGTTCTCGACGCCATGGATATAATGCACCATGTTACTGTATCCTCAGCAAGATTCCACAGTCTGCTGCACAGCTCATGCACACCTGGAAGTGTCCTCGAATGGTGAGTGCGGCTATAAGCTTCAAAGGCAGAAGGTCGAGGGCGTAGGATCTTCACTCCCATATGAGCAACAAACCAAACCTGGTAAAATGGATTTTATGGTTAAGGTGAGCACAACAGAGTATTTAAGTATGAAATGGTTTGCTTAGCTGAACCAAGGCACCACACCCATGGAAGTGGCGAGGGCGCTTCAATGCTCGGTCCAAACCGACATACGTTTCCGCGAGGAGAACAGGAGCTAGATCAATCTGGCGAACAACTATCGCCCAAGCTATTTCTGCCACCTCGATAGCCACAGTCGTCCGACCATGGCTAAAGATAAGCTCCCCGAGAAAGCGCAACACAAAGCTATGAAGCCACAGGATGCCTAAAGAAGAGCGGGCATTGATAATCGCATCAAAATAATCCAGGCGCACCATAGTAGTTGATCCATCCCTGCAAATAAGTCTCTCTTCACAAACACTTCTGGCCACGCCTGTAAGATGACTCACAACATGAACATAGTTGTCATGACAGGTAAAGATAGGAGGGGACATGAATGGCGACAGGCCGTAAATCCGTCTGACCTCCTCCAAAGTCAGAGTCATTTCTATCTGCCCAAAGTGGAAAACGTGCAAGGCCGGTTTCCAAAATCGAGCCACTACGCATAACAGATGCCAGTTAACCTCCACTTTAGCAATACTTAAAATGAGGAGGATATGCCCCAGATCCGTAGTTGTTCGCGGTCAGCAGCTGTCAAAGCGTCAATCCAACCGCCAGAGCATCTGAACAATGTTTTGGTGTCACCATGGTAGGATAACTCTGCAGACACAGATTTGGGCCAGATATGGCAGTAAAAAGGTAGAACTTGAAATAAATGTGGGGTAAACAAAGCAATCCAACAGAATATAATCTAGAAGTAAAAGCAGAATCAAGAGGCATGTTTAAGATATTTTGTCATAAGAACCGAGATAATATTACAAAATGCAAAATCTGCAGCAAAGCACAAAGAGGCCAACGGGAAAACAACATAAAACATATTTACAGAAGCGCATACCATTGTGATGCGAAGTATAGCGCAGCCAGTGCTCAGAAAAGATCAAGAAGAGAGCTAGAAGCAAGGATCCAATGCTGTTTTTTCAGAAAAGACGGCGGCACATCTCGCTGAATGCGAGATTATATAGGGAAAATAAAAGGGGGGTCAGCAAAAAAGGAAAGTAAACCCGCCATTTTTGGAGGAGCACATAGGTGGCGCCCATAAGTGGCGCACCTCAGCAGCGCACATAGCTGGCGCATGGAACAGTTGCAAAATTTTCAGCAGCACCTCCCCTAAAATATGGATCTTGCCAAATCGGTGCCATTTATTCAAACCTGCACAGAGAATTTTGCATACAGCTTACACAGACAAAACCCCAGAAAAGGGGCACATCGTAGAATTTGGATTGCCATTTTATGAAATTTTGAAGCAAGTTTACAACATTCCACTTTTATTACAAGGCTTGAGAATAACTACAAATACAGAATAGCTACTCCTTGTCTGATTCCTCCTCGTCAGATGACGCCTTTTGGAAGTATTCGGCCAAGAGACGGGCACCTCGTCAAGTGATCCGGCGTGACCATTGAGCAGTTGTAGCAGCCTGGGAATGGGGAGTAGAATCTCGAACCCTCTGGGTAACCTCAGTATTTGAGTGGTCCTCCTTAGATGCCTCCATGGTGAATTCCCCGCTGTTGACTACATTCACCTTTTGGGCTGGGAAGTCCTGCTGTGATATCAAGATTTGTGTTAGCAGTCAGAATTAAAGAAAAGTAACAAAGACAGGAAAAGAGGCATATCCAGATGATGTTACGCCAGCGAAGTTCCTGCAAAATAACAGATATGTCAGGCATGTTTTGAGCTGAAAATAGCAATTTACAAAGTAAAAGTCTTACCCTTTTCCGACGGATATCGGCATAGAAGGCGCCAAATTGTTCTTCAAAGCCCTGTGGATTATGACAAATATCAGGTTTATATAGATCATATGCCTGAAGTATTAAGCAAAAGTTATAATCAAGTACCTTGGCCCAGTCAGAGGCATACCACATCCCACGCTGGCTGTCCCGTACTGCCTCATCAAATAGGTACGGCTTCTCGACACGCCTGTACCAAGCTAGATAATCTGTGTAGTTGACCTCCCGAAGGACATGTTGTCCTGGGAAGCCATAGCTGCCGCATGCCGGCTTCTGGCAACAGAATGAGTCGAAGCCGGACGGTCCATATTAGAAGGAGGAGGGGTAGGAATGCAGAACTCATTCAGAAACTGATGCCGCACGCGCCCCAGGAGGAAATAGGCCGACTTCTTCAAGCAGTAGAACTTCACCTGCTTGTCCCTAAGAACGCGGCCAGAGTTCAGGGGAGCCCAGTCGAAGCCATCATATCTGGAGAACGGGCACAGATGAACCTGTTACGGGAAAAGAAAAAAAAGTATAAGCAATTTAAGCAACATAGATTTAAAAGCATTAAAGGAACACAAAATAAAAAGGAGGGAAAACTTACATCCTCGAGTTCTACTAGGTACAACAGATACCGATAGGACTCGTAACTGTAGACCCCAGCAGCAGCCCGGTGGTCAGGCTCGACCCACTGGCGAGGGAGAGGCAGAAGCTCGTCCCGAAGGTGGCCGAAACTATGCCCTCTGGTGATATGCTCCATAATCAAGTACTAGCAAAGGGAGGCAAAGGTCAGATAGCAATCATATATATATATGGATAACAATGCAAATAAGTACTTACAGTCAGCAGAGGATATAGCCCCACATAGGAGTGGCGCCCAAGCTTAACCACATTGTCGTGTCCGCAAATCAGCCAAGTATAACTAGCGCCGGCCCAGTCATAATGGTCCAGATGTTCCAGATTGGTTAAGTACGCTAACCAATTAACATGAATGTAGTAAGAAGATGAGTCACAGAAAATCATGGCCAGCAGATCTAGCAAGAAATGCCTCAGTACAAAGTCCACCTCTTCGCTGTTAGGCTCGGGGTTGGACCAAAACTAGTCCCACTCTCTCAACCACCCCACAGTGATCATGTACTTTCCCCGAGGTGGCTTTGGGGGAACACGACCCAAATGGGCAGGAGCAAGGTGCAAGCCATGACTAGTCTCACCTATAATCGGCTCGTCGCCAAAGGGAAGACTCGTTGGCAGAGCCCATTGATTGAGCAGGACGGTCAGCTCTCCGATTGGAAAGTGAAAAGTGTGCGTCTCAAACCTCCACCTTTCCACCAAAGCCCTAAAGAAGTTATAATGGCCATGTATGATGGGTATGCGAAGCAAACCTCCAAATGGGGATCGATGAAGGAGGAAGTCCTGTAGAAAATCCGGTAGACGATGAAAGTGGTCAAGCATTGGGCCCCAGTGGCACCGCATAATCCGATTCGCATCCCCATCCCGAAAGGTCGAGAACAGAGTTAATGTCAAGTCAAAGGCAAGTTATAAATAAAGCTCTTTAAAGCGAGAAAATTACCCCAAAATCAGGACCCTCGCAGAGGTGGTGGTCACTTCGCAGTCGCCCTTCGAAATTGTCGGACTCCTGAAATTGCATTTGTCAGATAATAAAACACCAGATTTATATACACATTTTCTTCCAGTCTTGGGCTTACCTCAATAGGGACAGCAGGAGTCGAGCTACTAGAGGCCCGTGACCTCGAGGAGCTACCTCGTCGCCTAGGACGAGAACTAGAAGGCGTGTCCCATGAGGACTATGGGGTCCTCTCCTCGGGAACTGGGTCATCCTACGGAAAAGGGGAAAAGCCGAGCCAAGAGTCATACAGCAGCAACAGGCATGACAAATGCAGAATATTTAAGCATAATAGAGTCCAAGTCGAAGTTAGACACGACATTGCATTCATTGGCAAAATAGAAGGGGCATGGCATTTTAATAAAGCACTATGGCATGAGATGACAGATACGCAAATATGAACAGGCGTACAGTTACAGTCCAACATTATGGAGGAATTTAAACAGTAAACAAATAAATTACATGGAAATATGAGAGTTGTATGGCAATATTGATGCTCTTGCTATTTGTGCTTATAAGTTGAAACATGAAGGGCTAGAATGAAATATTCAGGGAGGGCTATTAGTTTTCTCAAGCATGGGTCAGCAGATAGTTTGATTTAAAATGGCCAATACTTTTGATTCACAGTAGCTTATGATATGGCAGATCAATCAATATATATGGCAGCAAGATTTTTTCTTAAACCCATCACCTTCTTCACTGACATCGTCACCATCTCAACATTCCATTACCGCAGCCCGTTCCACCTCCATCACCACATGGCCGACCCATCATCACCACGCCGCCAGCCCGACACCGCGTGGCTTAGTCCGTCAAAACCCACCACACGGCCAAAAACTCAACAATCAGCCGCCACCTCCAACTGCAACCGCAGGCCATAGCCCTAGGCCGCCGGAGCACCACCGGTGACCAACCATCAACCCGCAGCCACCAAGCTTACCACCCAAACTGCCACCTCCCCACTACCATCCACTCACACCTGCCAACACCCCACCAAGCCGCCGGCCATCCAAGGGGCACACGAGTAAAAACAAGAAAGGAAGCAGAGAGCAAGGAGAGGAAATCGGACAATACCGCCACCGGCGACCCCCTCTCCAACCAAACCCGGAGAGTCCGGTCCATCGCTGCCGTCGACCAAGCACCTAGCCGCCGGACGACCGCTGCACCTCCGCTACACCACCGCACAATGCCCTGCACCGGCCGAGAGCACCTCGTCGGCGCACCTCCTACGTGCCGTTGCTGTGAGGAGATGAGAGGAGGAGGGGAGAATGGAGAAGAGATGAGGGGAAGGGAGGAAAGAGGATGGGTTTTTTTCGTTTGGGAGAACAATGGGGAAGAAGGTAGAGAGGCACGCCCTTTGAGAAGAAGCAAAAATCAAAAAGGAAAAACCATATGCATATAAATGTTGCTTTGGAGATATGAAATCAAGCAAAATAATAGCAAACCTTGGGAAAAGCTAGGCAGCACAAGCACCCTTGCAGTTCCAGTAAACAGGGAGAAGTAAAGAATGTCCCTAGGCAGTTATGACAGTTATCTAGTGGGACCTACTTATAAACAATTTAATAAATCAAGGTTCAAAATACAAAATGGCTGTGGAAATTGCATTTCAGCCCCTAGCACTTCACAGTTTACATTCCAAGAGCAGAATAAATAGTGTCAAGCACATGGCCCATAAAACGCATCGGATGGGGAAATTTGCAAAAAATCCCCTATGTTTCACAAAATTTGCAGATTAGTCCACAAAGGATGCAGGAAATTTTGTTTAAAGCAAACATTTGTTCAGATACAACAGAATCTCGAATCTAGCAGTCGAGATTGGGAAATTTGCAAAGAAGCCCTCAAGTTTAGGACATTTGCAAGTAATTCTTCACCTTTTGCAAATAGTGCCACTTTTGGTGAAAATTCCGCTGAGAAGAAACTGAACGTACATCTCAGCAAAAGTGCCAACATCAGCAGCCAGCATATTTATAGTTCTGCCCTTCGGGGCACCTTTGCCGTTTTCCTTCCTGGGGAACAATCCAGGAATAATCATTTTGGTTTTTAGGGTTCTCCTTCGGAGCAGACGAGATCCTTCTACCTCTTCCGTTTGGATTTTCGCGCGGGCACGAAATCCAGCCTGTTGACTTTGGCCGGGCGGTCAATGTCGTTTGCCCCTTTTGGATTTTCATGGGCGCATAATCCAGCTTGTTGACTTTGACCGAGCGGTCAATGTCCTTTGCCCTTTTTGGATTTTCGCGGGCACGAAATCCAACTTCTTGACTTTGACCGGGCGGTCAACGTCATGTGCCCCTTTTGGATTTTTGCAGGCGCGGAATCCAACTTGTTGACTTTGACTGGGCAGTCATCGTCGTTTGCCCCTTCCTTTTGGATTTTCGTGGGTGCGGAATCCAGCTTGTTGACTTTGACCGGGTGGTCAACGTCATTTTCCCTTTCTTTTTGGATTTTCGCGGGCGCGAAATCCAACTTGTTGATTTTGATCGGGCGATCACTGTCATTTGCCTCTCTTGGATTTTTGCGGGCGCGAAATTCTACTTGTTGATTTTGATCAGGCGGTCGAAGTCTTTGGTTTCTTTCGGATTTCCTTGGGCAAGAAATCCTGCGGCTTGACCTTTTGACTAGATGGTCAGGGTCTTAGCCCTTCTCTCGGATTTCCTTGGGTAGGAAATCCTATGGCTTGACCTTTTGACCAAATGGTCAAGGTCCAAGCCCTTCTCTTGGATTTCCTTGGGTAGGAAATCCCGCGGCTTGACTTTTTGACCGGATGGTCAAGGTCCTAGCCCTTCTCTTGGATTTCCCTAGGCAGGAAATCCAATTGCTTGACCTTTTGACTGGGCGGTCAAGGTCCTTATCTTTTCTCTTCTGGGTTTTCGCGGGTGCGGAATCCAGATGTTTGACCCTCTGACCGGGCGATCAAGGTCCTTTTGTTTCTTTCTTCTGTTCCGAGTTTTTGCGGGCGCGAAATCTCTTTGTTTGCCCTTGGTCTGTGCGGACAGGGCCTTCTTTTTCGCTTGACAAATGGTATGTTTGTCATGCCCCTTTTCCCCTTGGCCTGGTATCCCCAACTACTCGGTTGACAATCGTCATATTGTCTGGCGATCAGGATGACAGGACTTGTTTGACTTGTCTTATCCCGCCTCCTCAGGTTGATACCCTTAATAATCCGGCTGATGAGTCCGACAACTTATCATTTTCCTGCCAGTGGTTCCCTCTATGTGCAGGATTTGATTATCTTTTGCCTTGTTATTTCAGCATTAGCATCAGCATCGCATCATCTTGCAAGCACCCACTCTAGTGTTTTATGTTAGCATCCACTTGGCATCGACTTTCAAGATCGGCTCTTGCATTAGCATCTTGCAATGACATTACATCCCTAGCATTTAGGTCAGCAGTTGCATGCATTTTTGCATTTGCATTTGGCAACAAGTCATGAATTTCGATGCATCCACTGGATAAGTGACTTACTGCCTACAGCAAACACCATCCTTCTGTAACCTCAAAATGGGGGTATCTTCTCAACCCTGGGCATTGATCTTGGTTCCTTTCGTACCTTGACCTCGCTCAGGGTGCGGCATCTATAGACACCCTGATTTTGAGGTGACTCATAGATGAGCTTTCCAGATGTTGCTTTGGATGTGGCTAACCCTTGAATCCTATTAGCTAAACCAATCCCAAACCTATAGTAGGCCCGCAGCCCAATTAGAAATTCAGACAAGTAGGGGAGAGCACCTAGCTGGAGCACCTGTTTGGAGCATTGAGCAGGAGCACTACAGTGGCACACCTAGCTGGAGCACTAGGCTGGCACACCTAAATGGCGCACCAAGCTGGCGCGTAGCCATTTCTCAGACTGCTGACTGCTGGCTTTCCACCTCCCATGGTTATTACCTCTACCAACGAATATGCCTTGGAATCTTCCTAGGCTTTTCGTTTACGAGGCTCCTTGCATCATCTAGGAGTTACCCTTAGGAAATCCTATATAAGGACCCCTATAGGCAACCATTAGAACAGGTTAGAAACCTTGATTTCAGCAATCCTGATCTGAGCAAGCATCTTGGGCAAGCCATATACTCTTTCCAGTAGCCTATTCTCATTTTCTGGAGTATTCCCTTGCATTCCAAAGCATCTTTGGCCCTTCCAAAGCAACGAGGATCCCTCTATCTTTGATATTTCCAGTAGGAACACCTTGAGAGGTAGGTCCTCTTTTATTTTCCTTCTCCTTTAAATCTCAGCCATAGCACCAAGATAAAGCATGCTTTAGACTTCATATATGATTTGATTTTTTACTGTTTACATGAGAGTTCCATGATGAGATTGCTTGTTTCCTTTGCAAGATGTTCTATATTCAAATCTATACCTTGTTTGCTAGCATGTTTCTTACTTCTAGCATGAAAATCTGCACCTTGTTACTTCCTTTGAGTTGTTTTTCTTTTCTATTCCTTTGCATAAGAGTGCATGATTCATGAACATGCATGCTAATAGATATGTAGCAAACCAAGTTTTCATGAATCATTCTTTGCATACGACTGTTAAAGATCATGTTCTGTTTCATCTTTAGAATCTTATGCAAGTATTTTTTTTAGCCATGAACCTATGATTTATCATGTTTTCTGAATCACATCATAATAAGTTTGCTTTGCTCATTTGCACCTCGTCATGTTTCAGTTTTTATCATCTGCATAAACAGATCTGCATTAATAAAAATCACCTATCTCTATTTTGGATCAGATTCTAGATCAAATTGCAGTATGATCTAGATTTTCTGGGGAGCACCAGAGTGGCGCACCAACCCAGAGCACCACTCTGGCGTACCATTCAGGTGCACCAGACTGGTCAGAGAGCAAAACACTCACTTTTGCATCCCTGTTTGCATAATTTTCCAATGATTTTGTGTCCGATACTTTTGTTGCTGGTTTTCTGACATCTCATGATTTTGCATGCCTGTTTTCAGCCCTAAATAAGAGTTGTTTCTTAGTTATTTTTCCCATTGAATGTTTAGTCCATGGTTTAAATCTGGTAGGTTGTTTGCCTCTACTCCAATATGGAGAACCTTGTGCATCAGCTCATGATCCAGAGACATGTCTGAACCTTCTTGCATACATTTTAGCATGAATAGGGTGGGATCTTGTGTGAGGCTATTAGCCCTTGAGCACAAGGTCCACAAGTCATTACACTTGCATTTCTTGCACTTTCAAAGCATATTTTTCAAGTTTTGTAAAGGATTTTGCATCGCATGATTTACTGGAATGCATTCATATGTGACTTTGCACTGTATGGATTTCTGTATTTGCTTTGGCACATCTTTCTGGCCCACACAGGAGCACATAGGTGGCACACCAGACTGGAGCACATAGAAGCGACTAGGAATGATTTGATGCTTGTGAAGTCAAGGGCGTCCAAACAACAGATTGAAAGAGGGTTCGATATCTACAACGTAGAACTCCACGTCGAAGCGAGCAGTGCCTATAGTCAGGGGAATGATCAGGACTCCAAGTGCATCATGATGTGTATTATCAATAGCTGTCATCCCTTTCACAGCTGGTGTAATGTCCTTGGACTTGAATCCGATTGCAATTTCCGTGCACAAGGGGTAGACATTAAGGCCTGCTCCATTGTCCACCAGTGTGAGGGGGATGCGAAAGCTTTGATACTGCGTAGTGATGAACAAGGGAGAGTTATGATTGGTGCCAGAGGGAGGTAACTCTAGGCTAGAGAAAGAAATAACCTGAGGTGCCGCGATCATTCCTACCACGTTTTCCAGGGTAGCGGGCTCTATAGTTTGGGATACACGGGCTACTTGAAAAACTCTAAGGAAAGCTTCTCTATGCTCGGCCGATGTATGGATTAGGTCCCAACTGGAAATATCGGCTTTAACCTTCTTAAGCTGGGCAGTGATGTCAGCTGAAGGTTGGCTGCTAGTGGTAGGATTGGGTGGTGCTACTCTAGGCATAGTTGATTGAGGAGAATGTGCTTGGAGTTGGGCCGGGGCTACTGCTACAGGTGCTGATGACCTAGATGGCTGGGCTTGTAACTAGGTAGGGGTTAAGGTTGAGGGGTTAGGCCTAGCTGCTGGGGGTTTGTATACTCTGCCCGATCGTGTCACTTCTGCACACATCCCTGTGGCATAATTGTACGGAACACGATGCGTGTCATGGGTCAGAGTAACAACAACCAGGGGACGGGCTGCTAATTGTACAGGTGTAGTTGAAGGATATAGGTGGGTAGGAGTGTAAACCTGAGGATGCTGAGAGTATTGGTGAGGTTACCGGTGGGCCTGAGGGTGTGCTGGCTGTCTTGGCCTAGATTGGAGCCAGGCGGATAAATAAACTGGAGTTGGAGGCTCGGGATACACTATAGGCGGCACCTTAGAGTATTTCGACTCGACGACAGGACGGATCATAAAAACAGATTCCTAGGAGTTATTGAGGAAAGAACGATACAACTAGTGGGGAAAAGGGGACGGCTCATGATGAATCAAGTCGGTTGGGCAGATAGGGGAAGGAAAAGCAGTAGGAGAAACAAAATTGACTCCCGAGGAACCTGGCGCACCCGGAGAAGGATGCTGCGGCAAGGGTTGACTAACTATGCTAGGGTGTGCTGGCTGTGCTGGTGTAGCTACTGGGGTGTGTGCTGGGGTGGCTGCCTGGGTATTAATCATAATGACCTTCTGGTCAATCAAATCCTGGACAGCGTCCCTGAGTGTTAAACAATTGTCCGTCGAGTGGCCAGCCACCTGATGGAAATTGCAGAACGCATTGGCATTGTACCAGGCTGGCAGTGGATTAGGCGGAAGGCGTACCTCTAGCAGCCTCAGCAAGGATGCGACTTTAGGAAATACCATGCTCAAAGGCTCCACTAAAGGGGTATAGTGGCGCCTGTCACGGCGTTGTCGCTTCGGCTGTGGATGTGCCAACGGTGGGCGCATCCTGGCCGAAGTTTTAGGATATACTGGTGTGGTAGTGGGGGTAATGTGTGATGCATGCTATGCTCTAGGTGTAGGCGTGGGTGCATAAACTACTTGGCGCTACGGGGGCGGGCGGACATTTGCTGGAGTAGCAGGGGATCTGATATAAGAGACAATATTTTTGGAGGGATCCCGCCTCCTAGGTGGATTGGTGTTGTTGTTGTTGTTGCTATTGCTGCTGCTAGGGCCACTATCTGAAGCAGTGGCCTGTTTGGCAAATGCAGAGAGTGCTGCAAAACTGTCGCCGCGTTGTGAACTCTCAACACGGGCGCCCGTTCGAAGTAGTGCATAGAAAGTGGTGACAGGTTGTATGCAGAGTAGAGCCCCGACCGTTGGCTGTGCTCCCCGGATCACTATCTCAATAGACTCCTCGTCTGAGGGTCTATCTTTGACTTGTGAAGCCAAAGAGCGCCAACGTCCAAGATACTCCCCAAATGTTTTCCGTGTCTTCCATTTTAATAGACTAGGTGGCGACTCCTGCATTTGCATTTTTATTTTCATTTTATTTTTTTCATGACTTTGTCGACCCTCGTGTATTTTGGCCTTTCGCGCCAAGTCTCGAGGCTGTCACCGGGATGGGTTTGCCATCGCCGGAGGAGCCTCAACTGCGAGCAGGCCCCCTGGGGGCCCTTCCCCTCTCCTCCTCTCTTCCTCTTCTCCCCTCTCTCCTCCTCTCCTCTCCCCCTCTGTGACCTCGTCTCGGGAAAAGCCTCCGCAGCCTGCGCCATCGTCATCACCACTGCAGCCGCACGCCATCGAGAGTGCCCCCAAGCGCATGAGTCAACCTCGTTCCGCACCAACAACCCAGGAAGCTCCGCTCTTCCCCCGCGAGTTCGTCGAGCCGCTCCCCCGCCTGCTAGAGCCTCCCCAGCAGCTACAGCCCGTGCCATCACCGTCGCCGTCACCGTCGTCGCTCGCCGTCACGAGGAGCTCGAACCGCTCCGACGCTCCCCGCTCCACTCCGACCGTTCAAGAGGACGCCCCACGTCGTCCCGAGCATCGTCAAGCCTCTCCGCGCCACTCCGTTGTCGCCTCGACACCCCGCAACATCTCAGCCACCGTCGCAGTCCCCCTTGCTGGAGCGCGAGGTGGGGGGAGGCCCTCAGACTTCCCCGTGCCTCCGTGATGCTCCTCCGACCGTCTCGTGCCCTGCCAGCCCCTAGAGTACCTGTGGGAGGTCGTTGGAGATGGTCGCCGGCGGCAGAGCGTCGGCGACCTCCGGTGATCTTCGAATGGGCCTTTTATGGCCCGTTCATATTTGTTTTTCATTATTACTTTTAGGTCCTTTATTTATTACATTTCAGTCCTTTTTTTATTGCATATGGGTCTAGACATTTTCATTTTAGTCCTTAGAGTTTTAAAATAATTTTTATTCTTTTAATTTGCCTGTGAATTTTGGATCTGACCCCTAGAAAAGTTCATCTTTTAATTCTTAGCAAATTGATGCACGTTTTTATTACATTTAAGTCCAGGAATTTACATTTAGGTCCCTGAAGTTTTTGAAACAAGTTTTTATCTGTGAAAATTGCATTCTGGGCCCTGAATGTTTTCAAAATGGCACTGATAATCATTAAAATGGGTTTTTGTCACATTTAAGTCCTGAAAATTTATATTTAAGCCCCTGAATGTTTCTGAAATGATTTTTCTCAGTGGAATTTACATTCTGGACCCTGAACATTCTAAAAATTGCACTGATGATCAATAAAATTGAGCTTTTATCAGATCCTGGATTTTTGCAGAAAGGCCCCTGAGTTCACATTAAAGCATTTTTGAACATGAAAATTTACATTTTGACCCTTAGATTATTTCTAAATTCCTCATTTAGGGTTTTTAAATGTTTTCCATTATATTTTGGGCTATTTTTCACCCTTGCTTTGCATTTAATCACATAATCCACTTGCAAATCATGTTTTCACTGAGATTTGATCTTTTGCCCTGCATTTTGGTCGCATTTGCACTCATGTAAATTTTGCACTTTAGTCCCTGACTTTTCAGGAAATTATCCAAGTGCAATTTTTGCATCCTTGTGCCACATTGACACTGGACCCATCATTTCCATGTTAGAATAAGGATCATGAACCTATTTTTCATCTAGTTTCTCGCTCTTTTAGCGAATTTTGCGTTTTAGTCCCCATGTTTGTCATTTATTGCATTTACATCCTTTTGATGATTTTTCTTCTCCTTGTTTCTTACAAGCGACATTGTCCAGACATTTAGCATGCATTTTGACATAACTTAGGCCATGCATCATTCCCATGCAAGCACTTGACACATCAAGCCAGGGGAAA
>JAMKQA010000970.1:0-22383 GCA_024699735.1 Posidonia australis | reverse complement strand
AGAGCTCAGCTCGAGGTGGAGGTTGTAATTCAAGACAAGGTGAAGTTTGTTGAATATGTATCTTGAATTTGGTTATAACTTGTACTAAGGGTATTTTGGTCTTTTGACCATTTGGGGTGCCCAAGTATTTAAGCTTGGCTAGGGCACCCAATTTGGTAGAACACATTTGTATCCCCATTCAGTCATAGTGGAACAACCTCCTCCCGCTCTTCATCCGTGGACGTACCCATTTAGGGAACCACGTAAATTCTTGTGTTTGTGTGTGATTTCTGATTTCTTCTTTTTCTTCCTTTGAATCTTTGCATAACAAATTTGCTGACCCCATAAACATGATTTCGATTTTTGAGCTGCCATTGAAATAGCTAAGAACTCTTTTTCATAGGTAAGTAAGTTGTCTTCCTTTAAGAGCCTTATTGAGATATGACCTCCACTGCTGCAATAGGATTGTCCCAATTCCCACACCACAAGCATTACATTCAATTGTGAACTGTTGAGTGAAATCTAGTAGGACCAAAACTAGTGAAGAGACCATTGCTAACTTTAATTTTTCAAAAGCCTCTGTATCCTCCCTAGTCCACTTGAAACTATTTTTCTTAATATTTTTACGAGCGGGCCATTTCAACATTGTCTGAATCTTATCTCTATCAGCACTAACTCCCTCTTAACAAATCACACACCCCTAGTACTCCATTAAACATCTCAACAAACAAATGATTTTGTCTTAACAATTCAAAAGCTAACTCTACTTGCTACACATGCTCCACCCAAGGCTTACAATAAATGAATAAGTTATCAAAGAAAACAAGAACAAATTTCCAGAGATAGCCTTTAAACACATCATTCATCTAGTTTTGAAATGTGGAAGGGGCATTACTAGACATGTAAATTAGGCTAGAAAATACTAGGCTCGTATGAGCTTGGACCGAGTCAGCCTGATCCGTCTAAATAATCGGCCCAAGTCGGATTTTTAATAACCTCGGCCCAGCACAGTCTATGACCCCCCATTGGATCGGGTCTGGTGGGTCTGTCTATTGGATCAATTTTTTTAATTAAAAAAATTATTTATTATTAAATATTTAATGTATATATTAAAAAAACTTGAAAAGATATTCAACATTTTACATTAACAATTATTATATTAATATAAATTAAAAAATATATATTTACTATTAAATAATTCATGTACACTGTATATATAA
Organism: Posidonia australis; assembly: GCA_024699735.1. NCBI lineage: Eukaryota > Viridiplantae > Streptophyta > Magnoliopsida > Alismatales > Posidoniaceae > Posidonia > Posidonia australis. The sequence goes on along the minus strand of JAMKQA010000970.1, from coordinate 21,184 downwards.
AAAACTTGAAAATAGATATTCAACAATTTACATTTTTACATTTACAATTATTACATTAATATACAATTATTACATTAATATATATTAAAAGATTTACAAAAGAAATCTATTCATATTTTTTAATCAGTAGTAGAAGCTCTCATCCTCGTTGAAGTTGATGTCTCTTTCTATTGTGATTTGTCGTTTAAATTTAAGTTTTGTAGACGATCAACTGTATAGTACCAATCTTTCAAGCAGACAAAGACTTCTACAGATTTTCCTGATAACTTACAAGTTACATCTTCTATCATCTAAAATTCTTTTTCCTGCAAAAAATGCAGACTTCGACGCCACAGTAGACGTCGGAATCGTTAGTAAATCTTTAACCATTCTAGAAACTATAGAAAACCTAACAGCAGGACTAGACCACCACTTTAATACATTTAAGTTATCCATTTCAATATCACTAAATGCAAACTCGTATTCTAAATAATTTTCTAATTCATTACTAATTATTGATTTTACATATTTTCCTTTTTTCTTATTTAATTTACTTCAAAATGAACTACTATTACTACTATTACTATGTGTTCCTACAAAACTAGATATATGTGTACTAGAACTACTTTCACCATAATTTGTAACAAAATATTCAAATAATGCATATAAGGTTTCCTTAATTTTATTATTACATTCATCTATTTTTTCATTTTCATTCATATTATTAAAAATATCATCTATAAATACCATACAATTAACTAATTTATGTCTAGGATCTACGATTAATGCTAAATATGCCCACATTGGAGATTCATTCCAATAACTATTATATTTTTGTTCCATCATTTCAATAATATTTTCAAATTTTGTAAATTGTTTATATTGTTGAAAATTGTTTATAATATTAAATAAATTAACTAAAACTAGAGAAATAATAGGATAATATTGATTAGATAATTGATTAGTTACAGTATAAAATGGTTCTAAAAATGTATGAATTAAGCTAACATTATACCAATCTTCATCATTTAATAAATAATTAGATCTTGAATTATAATATATTGTAATCATGTTACTATAAGATAAGCATGAAGCTAACATATCATATGTTAAATTCTATCTATGTTGAACATCTAATTTAAATTTTTTAGCATTTAAACTTTGTTCTGCACGTAAGTATTTAAAGTCTTGAAATCTTTTAGGTAATGTTTGAATAAATAAAATAGCTGCTCTTATATTTTCTATAAAAGGCTTAATGCAATCTATACATTCTTATACAATTAAATTTAAACTATGAGAACAACACCTACAATGAAATAAATCACCATTTAATATAGGTTTTAATTTCTTTTTAATATTCCTACTGCAGCATTATTATTAGAAGCATTATCAAAAGATATTATATTAATTTTATTATATATTTTAAATTCATTAGTAATATCTTCTATAATATTTTCTATTATTTTCTAGTATATGGATGATCAAAAGTCTAAAAGCAATTAATCTTTTTTGCAAATTCCATTCTATGTCTATCCAATGTAAGGTTAAACATAAATAAGGAAAATTATTTGGACCTATCCAAGTATCATTAGTTAATGATATTTTATATAATAAACTATAAAATATTCCAACTAAAATTTCTTTATCTTTTTTAAATATTTTATAAATTATATTTTTAGTAATATTCCTAGAATGACCTTTAAATTGTGGGTTTAAATAATTTTGTATACAACTTTCAAATCTTTTATTTTCAAAAAAATTAATTGGTTAATCTTATACTATAAATTTTATTAAACCTTGTTTTATTTCTTCTACATTATATTTCCAATTACTTATTCCACTTTAACCAATGTGCAATTTAGATTGCCTTAAATTTGTATTATCATCTTTATTATGGGCAACTGTATATTTTGTTAAATGTCTAACAATATAACCTACACTCCAACATCTAGGACAAGTATATCCTAAACTATAATAATTACAATAGTATTTATTTTCATCAGTGGATTTTAAGGCTACATATTTCCAAACCCATGAGCTTTGTTTCCTAGATTTTTTAATGCCTATAGATTGTGTTTGTGGGGTAATTATGGTTTGGAATTAGTCTGACTCCTAGATAAGGTTATAATCAGAGTCAGGGACATAATCGTGGCTTTCTACATTGAAAGGATATTCCATTTTAAGGTCGAAAAAATTGATAATAAAAAAAATCCTTGACCCAAAAAACCCTAAACCTAAAAATAGGAGATTAGAAGTAAAAAAATTAGAAGTATTAGAAGTAAAGTATTTTTTTTGTTGGCGGACCATGGACATGGAGGCTAGACTGCTAGAGACAGAAACCGAAGTGTAAGAGTGTTGTTGATGAAGATTGGAGTACAGAGTCAAACTTGTATTCCACGTAAGTGAGAAAAGTTCAGACTTGAGAGTAGTAGAGAGTTTGAGAAATAGAGAGACTGTGGAGAGATTAAGAAATTTGAGAATTGAGAGGAGTGAGTAAGTTGTGGGAGAAACGAAGATGTATGGAGATATTTATAGAGGAAAAATCATGATTAATGGAGAAGAAAAGAAAACGTTGGCCAGCATTCACATGGAACGTTGACAAAAATTCAGGCCACTTGGCCTTTTTTTATTTTTCTGAAAAATCGAGCCAACCCGGCCAGATTGTTAAGCCAGGCCCAACTCGGCCTATTCTTTCGGGCCAGTTGAGCCTAGGCCTTGGGCCCGACACGATTTGTGGCCCAATCCAGGCTGGGTTGGCCTAGCCCAACTTTTGCTCTGGCTGGGCTCGACCGGATGTTCCAGGACCGGCCCAGCCCATTTTACATGTCTAGGCATTAGTCAACTCAGTTGGCATGACTAACAACTTATAGTGTTCATCATGAATTCTAAAGGTAGTTTTTTTCCACATCCTCTTCATTCAATCTAACTTGATGATAACATGAACTCAAATCAAGTTGAGTGAAAAATAATGACCCATCTAACTCATCCAATAAGTCATCAATCAATGGAATTGGATATTTGTCCTTAATTGTTTGAGAATTGAGATTTCTATAATCTTTATACATTCTCCAAGTTGCATCTACTTTGGTCACAAGAATCACAAGGGTGCATAAGGATTATGAATGGGTCTAATCAAACCAGCAACTAGAGATTCTCTCACAATATCTTCAATAACCTTCTTCTACTATGGTACATGTCTATAGGGAGACTGTAATCGACTTAAAACCAACTATCAGACGTATTTTATGATTATAAGGTCTATGAGGTGGCAAGGAATTAGGCTCTTGGAATATGCTGATAAACTTCTCAACTACTACTGCTAAATTAGGATGGCCTTCTCTCAAATGTTTCGTAGTAGCTTCAACACTATTAATTGACTATGGCACCCCAAAAATCTAATAGATTTCCAAATAATAAACCTATTTAGCATATGAAAGTGTTTTTGTGACTTATCAACTTCCATTAGAGCTAGTTCATCAACTCCAATGCCCTTCAACATCCACTAGCTTCTTCCCTTCCACAAGAAATTACATAGTTTGTTCTTTCAGGTTCCATGAAAGTGTATTGAGTGTCTCTAGTCAATCCACTCCCAACACAACATCACATCCCCCAAAGAAAGAGCATACAAATCAACACTAACCTCTAACCCTTGGATACAAATAGGCACCATAGTCTAGATCCCTTGGCACTGAGTGAATTCCCCAGTAGCAACCATCACTGGTAATTTTGAACCACCATTCACATCTAGATGAGATCTTTCAACTACTCTAGAATCAAGGAAACCATGAGTATTCCCAAAATCTAATAATATAGAAAATTGCTCACCACATATAGTACCCAATACCTTCAATGTTTTTGAACTGAACCTTCCACTGATAGCATGTAAACATATGTTAAGTCCTTCCTCAGTTGCAAAAAGTTCATTAGCTCCAGAACTGGCTTCTCCACTTTCCCCAGGTGATTCCATCTGAAGTAGAAACATCTTGGGCTTTTGCATTGGTGATTCAAATCCCAATTTTCATTACATGTGAAACACAAGCCCTTAGCTTTCCTCTCAGCATACTCTTAAGGAGTGATATTCCTTATAGGAAGCTTATGATATCGATTAGAACCTCTCACAAATGATTTTCCTTCACCATGTGGCACAATTTTCTTAGTTTTTTGGAAGGCGAAATGGTGCTCATTCTCAAACTACCTCACACCTTTCTTCCTTCCTCTCTTCACTTCCTGTAAATAAGCTATCTCAATACCTTCCTTTAATCCCTTTAGCCTAGAAGACTTGACCTCAACCTGCAATTCAATTCTCAAACCACTCAGTAGATACTCAGTTGATGAGCCTTAGTCAACCTTGTCACCTTGTTACATAGTTTCTCAAATTTACTGTGATATTCTTGTAGTGTTCCCTTATGCTTAAGTTTAGTCAACTCCCCCATAGGATTTTTGGAATGTGGATTTTGGGTGTGTTGATGGTGATGTCTATGCTTCCACTTTCATTGACGATTAGAAGTGGCAACGGGTCGGGTTTGAGTTGGATCTACTTACACCCAGACCCAAACTCATCTTTTTCCATGGGTCCGGGTATGGGTCTAGGTTTTAAAATTAGGACCCAGACCCAACCCCATAAAGATAATGGGTTTGGGTCCAAATCTCGGGTTTAATGAGTCATTTAATCTATTTCTCAACTGAGATTCAATTATTCAAATGATTCAATAAAAACAGAAGATTTCTTTGAAAATAGGAGATTTCAATGATTCAAATTATTCAAATAAACATATCCAAATACACATTCAACATTCAACTTTGATATATCACAAATGCACATTTAACATACAAGATTTAAGATTCAAATAAACTTTACTAAATGCAATGACATTCAACTGAGATTCAATTATTCAAATGATTCAATGAATGAGAGATTGAGATTTGATAGTAGAATAATATATATTATATATATCGTGTAAACATTATACATTAGTCCTTATATTTTACTTATAATATATTATATACAAATTGGGTCCACGAGTCTGAGTATTTTTAGACTCAGACCCTACCTAGTAAATGAGCGGGTGTAGCGGTTCTAGGTCCACGGGTCTATGGATCTTGTTTTCAAGACCTAGACCCATACTTTATGGGTCCTAGGTTCAGACTTGATTCATTGCCAATCCTATTGACGATGGTTGTTATCACCACTTGTCGATTTGCAATGCTAGTTGAGAAGGTACCTTTGGAAAATGCGAATGTGGGTCTTTGGTTCACAAGATTGGCAGTGGGATATAACAAGTTGAGTCACTACTCTCATAAACACATCAACCCAAATAATTCCAATATAATCAAATGCTAAAATATAGGAAAATAAAGGCCGATGAAAAATATCTAAACTACTAGGAACCTGCAGTGTATAGCTACGAGACTCCGACTATGTGCACTAGGCTAACCAATGCAGCTTGTCTGCACCTACAACTTAAAAACTACACAAAATATGTATGAGTGATCAGAAAAGTCACCCAGCACGTACCTCACGAGAATAATACGGAAAAAAAGACTAAGTTTTGGAAATCTCATTTTCACCAAATGCACCAAGCCTCAAAGTACAACCCTACCGGTCAAAACCACAAATCTCATCTCAAAAACATTTTATCTCTCCTTTAGAAGTCACAAATACATGGGAAACCATCCGTATAGCAAAACCAGGCCATATTGGTCAAAACCACCAAAACATGGACCAAACTGGCCAAAACCTCAAACACGGGTCACACTAGCCAAAACCACCTCCACACTAAGTCATGTTGCTCGGTGCCAAGCAACTAACTTTAGCCATAAGTAACTACCGAGGTGCACTGCACTGCCACAGACTACCACCCTGCGAGGAGCGAATCTCGAAGTCTTTCCACCTAGAAAACCCTCACAAAGCCAACTCCACCTACGAAGGCTATTCTGTCACTCATGACGCTATCAGCCACGAGGCACGTGTATTACCCACCCTAGCTAACACTATAGGGTCCACCCTCTTGGCATCCTCCACATGGTATCAAAACAGTGGGAGTGTCGTACCTCCACACTCGATGATATCTCGAGCCTCAATGCCCATAACCACTGGCGTATCATACCTTTAGGTCTAGACAGTACCTCAACCACCAAACCTCAACCTTGGTCTCGTGAACGACAGTTAAGGAGTATCATACCTTCATGACCTGATGAACACTCGTCTACAGTATCTTGGTCCTTGACCTTCAACCTAGGTAACGTGCTCGACCACCTGAGAATGTCGTCACACTCCTTGGTTCAGATAGCACAACCCTACAGTATCCTACCCACACACAGAAAACCACAGAAATCTCTTTTTCAAAATAGGCTATATCTCTTTGAGTCCTTTTTCAAAGCCATCTTTTATATCATCAGAAAGCTCCACAAGATCTCCACAAAAACCAGCACACTAGGTGTCCATAATAGACCACCGCTGGTGGCCCACAAAACCCTCTTTCATATGCATTTAAAAACTCCTTGGGAAAAGCCACAAAGAATCATTTTTAAAATAGTACTTGGGCCTGGTTCAACATACTGGAGTGGAACAGTCGACCGAGCCTAGGCTCAGGACATCAGATTGGCAAACTGAAAATCACGTGGTCGCCCAAAAATTCCTGATTTGGCAGACCAAAAATGATTGGTCTACCAAACAAGGTACACAATCAACACCCAAGAATCCTAGAATGGTAGACCGAATGAATTTGGTTGACCAAACTAGGGGTCAAGAGGACATTCTGACATTAAAAAAGGCATACCGAATAAATTAGGCACACTGATTTCTGCATTTTCAAAAAACCAACTTGAGCCCAATCCATCACTTTCCCTAAGTGGGAGTAAGGGGTAGTCTCATCACACAAAACCACAAAATCCACGATAAACATAGGACATAGACGTGTGAGTATACTTCAAAACCACACAAGAATCATTCAAAACCATCAAGCATAGCTTAAGATATAAAATCATAAAGCTAAAGGACTTAACACAATAAATGCCCATAAATGCTCATTAATTCACCATAAATTCACAATAAATTCTAGAAACATAAATACACCTAGATTTCATGCTAACCTAGGTATTTACTACATTTTCATGCATTTCTACAAGAAATGTAAGGTGTGTACCTCACGATGACCATTAACGACTCTCGCCCAACTCCGACGATCATGAAAACCTCCAACCGACCACGAGCTCCACCTTGAGCTCCACGTGCCTTTGAGATGACGATCAAAGCTCCATTGGATCAGCCCAAACACCAACGCTCTACCGCTCTCCCTCTCTCTATGTCTCTCTCACTCACTCGCACCAATAGGGGAAAGGAAGGAGGGGAAATGGGGGAGGGGAAAAGGAAGACTGGGAGAAAGGGAGAAGGAGGGGAAGTGGGGGAGAAAGTGGGAGAAGGAGAGGTGGAGGCAAGGGGTAGTGCAAGCGGAAGAGAGAAGAGTAGGAGGAAAGAAAATGGCGGGGAAGAAGGGGGAAGGAAAAGCATGGGAGAAGCTACATTCGTTCTTTTCTTATATGCACGAATTGGGAGTTAGAAATGCATGTGTTCAACGAAGAAACAAACATACATGCACACCTGCACGTCCCCAGCCCAATCACCAACCACAAAGCACAAGGCCAACCACACAACACACCTGCACGCCCATGCACACAAGAGCATAAGCACAGTACCTTCACTAAAGAACAAGGCACAAAAAAGGCCAAACCATAAAGCCAAAGCCCAAAACGATAGAATTACAAAAATGACCTTACACTAGTAACACCTGTTCACAATTAAAATTTATTAAAAATGTATATTTACGATTAAATAAATTTCTAGGTGTTACATCCTTATCACTTTACAAAAGGATTTCACCCTCGAAATCACTAGTAGGCAAAAAGATACGGATACTGGACTAGGATAGAGTCCTCACGCTCCCACATGGCCTCCTCAGTTCCATGATGTCGCCATCGCAGAAGAACAAGCAGAATCACCTTGTTCTGCAACACTTGGTCTCTCTTGTCGATGATCTAGATGGTATTCTCCACAAACGACAAATCCTCTTAAAGCACCTTCGGCTGAACTGGAACCACTTGTGATGCATCAACTAGACACTTCCTAAGTATGGAGACATGAAATACGTCGTGTACAAATAACAACTCTAGTGGTAGATCAAGCCTATAGACCACTTCACCAATCCTCTACGTGATTTGATACAGATCAATATAGTGGAGACTCAACTTCCCACGCTTCCCGAATCTCATCACACCCATGGTCGATGACACCTTTAGGAAAACATGGTCTCCTACTAGAAATGTCACATCCCAAATTTCCATAATAATTTAAAATAAATTAAATTACAAGAAATTAAAAGCTAAATAGAAATATCAACAACCTGGAATCAGTGTGTGTGGCTATGAGACTCCGAATTATATGCACTATGCTAAAACCCACATGCATGTTTGCACCTGCAACCCAAAACCACAAAGAAAAAGAATGAATGACAAAAGTCACCCAGCACACATCCCATGAAAATGACGGAAGATAAATTTATATTATGTTGCTTTTAAATTTCTTTCGCAATCATTTTTTTCTAAAATCTCACAAACCAGGCCCACAAGGTCGAAAACTACAGCAAGCGTGGCCCACACCGGCTAAAACAACAAACAGGGATCTACAGCCCAAAAGCACAAACGAGGTCTTCAAAGGCCAAAACCAAACACAGTGAGTCGAGAAGCCTAGCGCAAGACAACCAACTCTGGCCACAAGCAGCCACCAAGGTGTACTGCACTGCCACAGTGAAGCCACCTGGTGCAGGAGTGATCATCGTTTTGTGATTCTTCCACCTGGAGAACCCTCACAAAGCCAACCCCTTTCTGGGAAGGCACTTCAGTCTCTCATGACGCTACCAGCTATGAGGCATGTGTCCCACCCGCACTAACCACCACAGGGTATGCCTCCTCACGGTGTCCTCCACATGGTGTTCAGGAGGGAGTGTCATACTAGGAATTCCAGTGGTCTCAAGCTCCTATCAGCATAGCTCTTCTGCCGACTCTATGCAACCAACAACCTACTATGGATCAAATCAACCTTGTTTGCATACAGCTGCACAAGCTCAGGATCAATCAACTGACGCTCGCCCACCTTGCTCAAACAAACCAGCGATCTACATGTCTACCGTACAAAGCTTCGTACGGCATCATCCTGATGCTTGAGTGATAACTATTATTATAGGCAAACTCAATCAATGGCAGATGGTCCTCCCAACTCCCTTAAAAGTCTAAGGCATATGCTCTAAGCATATCCTTCAATGTCTGGATAGTCCTTTCTGTCTGATCATCTGACTGAGAATGCAATGTCGTGCTGTGGTTGAGCACTGTGCCAAAGGCCTTCTGCAGAGTTCTCTAGAACCTTGACGTGAACCTTGTATCCTTGTCCGACACGCTAGACGCTGGAACACCATGCATCTAAACCACCTCGGAAACATATAGCTTTGCTAGACAGTGCATCAGAAGCTTCACCTGAACGGCTAGAAAGTGAGCAGACTTGGTTAGCCGATCCACTATCATCCACATGGTGTCGTTCTTCCTCTGAGTATGCGGCAAATCGGTCATGAAGTCCATAGAGATGTGCTCCCACTTCCACACGGGAATATCCGATGGCTGCAAGGTCCTTCCAGGTCTCTAGTGCTCTACCTTGACCAGTTGGCAGGTTGTACACCTCGCCACATGGTCGGCAACATTTTTCTTCATGCTAGGCCACCAAAAGTTCTACTTCAGATCTCGGTACATCTTCGTACTCCCAGGATGAATAGTGTACCTATACCAATGTGCTTCATCGAGCAACCTCTGCCTGACCTCCTTATGCTGGGGCACATACAAGCGCATATTATACCTCAGCTCTCCATATGCCCCAACAGAAAAATGAGGCTCTCCATCAACCTCCAGCTTCCCAAACACAGCTTGAACAAACGCACCCAGTTATTGACAGGCGACAATAAACTCTATCAGCTTGGGGCGAACAGACAGGTTGGCCACCTAGGCACCAACCATCCCCCGAGCTTGCCGTTTCGACCTGTAGCTCACCAGATCCTCCAGTATGATCCACTTGTTGACCATCAAACTCGCCAACACGTGCGTACGCCGACTCAGGACATCAGTGACCATGTTGGCCTTGCTAAAGTGGTAAGACAGGTTGAAATCATAGTCCTTTAGATATTTCAAGCAACGGCGCTGCCTCAGGTTGAGGTCCTTCTACGTGAAGTTATACTTCAAGCTCTAATGATCGGTGATGACTTCAAACTGCTCTTCATACAGATAGTGTCGCCAAAGCTTGAGAGCGAACACTATGGTAGCCATCTCTAAATCGTGGGTCGGGTAGTGCATATGCAATGCCATTGCCATGCTATATCAAAATACACCCCAATCCAACACCACTAGCGTTACTATACACAATGAAGCCACCTCTTCCAGATGGAAAAGTGAACATAGGGGCAGAAACCAGACGAGACTTCAGCTCTTGGAAACTCGCCTCACAATCCTGGTCAACTCTGTCAGAGGCACGATTATGGAGGAGAAATCCCTGATGAACCTCTTATAATAGCCTACCAAACCCAAGAAACTTCTCATCTCCATCACAGTCCTAGGTCGCTACCAACTACTCACCGCCTCGACCTTGGCTAGATCTACTCTGATACCTACTCCAGAAATCAAATGACCAAGGAACATAACCTCACTCAGTCAGAACTCACACTTGGAGAATTTGGCGTACAACAGATGCCTCAAAGTATCCAAAACCGCCCCTAGATGCAAGGCGTGAGTCTCAATATCAAGGGAGTAGACCAGCACGTCATCCACAAAAACTACAACGAACTGGTCTAGAAAAGAATGAAAATCCTGTTCATCAGATCCATAAACGTAGTCGGAGCGTTGGTTAAGCCGAAAGGCATGACCGTGAACTCGTAATGCCCGTACCATATCCGAAAAGCAGTCTTCTGAATGTTTGAGTCTTGTATCCTCAATTGGTGATACATTGACCTTAGATCAATCTTCGAGAACACATATGCAAAATGCAATTGGTCGAACAGGTTATCAATGCCGAACAAGGGATACTTGTTCTTCACCATGATCTGATTCAACACCCAATAATCTATACACAGCCGAAGCCAATCATCCTTCTTACGGGCAAACAAGACACGCACTCCCTAGGGAGACACACTCGGCTTGACAAACCCCTTGCCCAACAACTCTTGCAACTGAGTCTTGAGTTCTCGCAACTCCGTTGGCGCCATGTGATACAGAGGCTTCGACACAGCACCGGAACTAGAGATCAGATCGATTGAGAATTCTACTTCCCTGTGAGGTGGCATACGAGGCAAATCATCAGGGAAAACATTAGAATATTCACACACCACAGAGATGTTGTGAACACCCAACTCAGGAGAAGTGGAGGTAACTATACTAGCTAGATACCCCACGTAACCCCTGACCAGAGACTTATAAACCTTCATAGTTGAAATGACAAGCTTAGGCTCACCTTGACACCTACCTTGCATAAAGAAAGACCCATCCTCAGGAGACCCAAAATAAACTCTCCTCTGAGCATAGTCGATTAAAGCAGACTACTGTGCCAACTAATCCATGCCGAGTATCACATCGTACTTCTGCATGTCCATCACGATTAGACTAGCATCGAAGTGCCTGCCGTTCAGCATCAAGTCGACAGACCGTACAGACCTCCATGCCAAATTATGCTCCCCCAACAGTGTTACCACGTTGAGATGAAAGACTAGTCTAGCTAGTTTCTCTCCCAACTCCGCCGTGAAAGACTCAAAGACAAAGGAGAAAGAACTTCCTGAGTCAAACAACACTTTGGTCATTCAACCAGCCATTATAAAAGAACCTGATGGCCAAGCAAAACAACACCATCACATCCATACAATTAGGCAGATGTCCAGGTCACAAGGAGATTACAACAATCACAGAGGATCACAAAGCCAACTAATCATCCTTACCCTCAATTACATCTCCCGAAGTCCCAGCGCCTGGAGCTACAATGGTAAATACCCATCCCTTAGTCGACTGTTGTGGTGCGCTTCCTACCTTAGGCGGTTCCAGACAGGATTTCTAAACATGTCCTGCCTTCCCGCTATTGTAGCACACCACTGAGGCTGAGGTTTGTTGAGGATGAGGACAAAATGCAGCAATATGGCCCACCTAACCACAGTTTAAGCACTAGTTCCCTTAGGAAGTACTGGACCCTGTCTGATTGATGCCAACTCCGCTACTCCCAGCAAAACTCCACCAGCTTGCAGGGGAAACACTAGGCCTCTTCTTCTACTTCTTGTCAAGGCTACCTGAACTACTAGCACTTGGAGGACTGGAGAAAGAGAACCGAGAGGTAAAAGAAGACTTACCCTTCCCTTTGGGATGACTCTTTAGATACTTTTGATGCTCTGTCTCGAAGCGATAAGCTATCCCAACCATGTCCTCCACAGTCTGGCACCAACAGCCCATCACTTTCACCTGCAGCCCTGGGTTCAAGCTGTCCAGAAATCTCTGTGCTCGCTCCTCTTCAAACTCATAGGTAGGAGCGAAACGTTCCAGCCAGGCAAACTCAGTCTCATACTCGAGCACCGACATCGTGTCCTACTCCAGACTCCGGAAATCTCAGCGAAGATGTTCATTCACATGAGTGGGAAAATACTTGTCATAGAAGGTCGCCTTGAAATCCTTCCACTGGATGCTGACAGTTACTAAGTCTGGGAAATTTCACCACTTATCTGCCTCACCATTTAGCAGAGAAGTCGCCAGCCGCACCCAATGCTCCTTTGGGCACGCCATGCTCTCCAGCATCTTGACTATCTTCTCCAGCCAGGCCTTGCCCTCCTCAACACCAACCTTGCCCTTGAACAACGACGGACGAAGCTTCACGAACTGATTTAGCCACGGGACACCTGACGACTCACTAGAACTACTCTTGCTGAAGGCATGAGAAATCCTGTGTGCCAAGTTCCTCAGTTTAGCACAAACCACCTTCCATTCGCCCACGTCCTCTCGGGGTTCAAATTTCTCAATAGGGGCATTGCCTTTACGACCAAGAGGAGGCATCCTGCAAGGAAAAAGGCAAAACACCAGCACCACAGACAAAACAACAGCACCACAGACAAAACAACAACCAGAAAACTATAAAGAGAACCAAATGTAGACTCTACCATGCATGCAAATCTATAGAGTCTCTAGACCAGACATCCTAGTCTAGTGCAACCTAGTGAACCTAGAGCTTTGATACCAAAATCTATGACGTCCTAAATTTCTATAATAATTTTAAAAAATTAAATTATAGGAAATTAAAAGCTAAACAGGAATATCAACTACCAGGAACCAGTGTGTGCGGCTACAAAACTCCGAACTATATGCACTACGCTAAAACCCCTTGCATGTCTGCACTTGCAACCCAAAACCATGAAGAAAAAGCATGAGTGACAAAAGTTACCCAGCACGCACCCCACAAAAACGACATAAGACAAATCTATATTACTTTTCTTTTAAATTTTTTTCGCAATCATTTTTTTCTAAAATCTCACAAACCAGGCCCACAAGGTCGAAAACCATAACAAACGTGACCCACACTGGCCAAAACAGCAAACAAGGCTCTACCAGCCCAAAAACACAAACGAGGCCTTCAAAGGCCAAAACCACAAACAGTGAGTCGAGAAGTCCGGCGCCAAGCAACCAACTCTGGCCACAAGTAGCCGCTAAGGTACACTGCACTGCCACGGTGAAGCCACCCAGTGCAGGTGTAACCATGTCGGCGACAGCCTCGGGCTTGGCGCAAAGGACCAAATACGCGAGGATCGGCAAAGTCACGGCAAAAATAAAATAAAAATGCAGGAGTCGCCACCTAGTTTATTAAAATGGAAGACGAGGAAAATCATATAAATCATGCAAATAAGCCAATGAAAAGCAGGTCATAAACCAGAAAATGAGCAAGGATCACTGTTACGCACGAGGAAGGTATTAGGCACCCTCGTACGCCCGATAAATCGGTCATTCTATAGGTTTCTCGTTTGCTTATATGAAATGTCGGCTTTTCAGCCTTTTATGTACGCTTGAAGGCGATATGCCATGCCACGCTAAGTGAGTGGTGTCTTATGCTAAATAGGGGTGTATGGGATGTGAGGTGTGTCCTAATGCTCAGAAATGTCACTCGTGTAATGGGTCAAGCCCCGGTGCAAGGATAATGCACGGATATGATCAAAAGATCTAACAACATCGAGTGATTTTCATCATTGCTTTACTATATGCCAAATGTGATCTAATATGCATGGAATCGGTTGAAAACAGAGCCGAGTCTTTCTGATATATCAAGGAAGAAAACTAGAAAAAATCCAGAAGTAAATCAAAACAAGAAAACATGCTAAAAACCTTGTGAAAAGCTGCTGTGTGCCATTGAAAACAGGCTGATGCGCCTGTTAGGTGTGCCAGACTGGTGCTCTAGTCTGGTGCGCCCCCTATGTGCTCCTGTGTTAGCTAGAAAGATGTGCCAAAGAAAATACAGAAATCTATGCAGTGCAATGTCACATATACATGCATTCCAGAAAATTGTGCGATGCAAAATCCTTTACAAACTCGAAAAACACGATAGAAAAAGCAAAGCATGAGAAGATATATGGACCTTGTGCTCAACAGCTGCAAGCCTCACACAAGATCACATCTTACTCATGCTAAATGAAAGCAACAATGTTCAACCATGTCACCTGGATCATGGGCTGATGCATAAGATTCTCCATATAGCAGTAAAGGGGCAATCAACCTACCAGAATTTAACCATGGACTGAATATACATAGTGCAAAAAGGTCTTAAAATAGTATCACCTCAAGATGAAAGTATAAAGGCAAGGACATATGATATCCAAGAATCAACACCAGGAAAACCAGAATCAAATTCCTCTGGGAAACAATGTAGACTGAGATGCAAACAAGGTGATTTGCTCTCTGACCAGTCTGGTGCACCAGCATGGTGCGCTAGAGTGGTGCTCTGGTCAGATGCGCCACTCTGGTGCACCAGGTTGGTGCTCCCCAGAAAATTTGAATCAGACTGCAGTCTGATCCAGGATCTGGTCCAAATTCAGAGATAAATGATTTTATTAATTGAACAGTGATGCAGACTATAAAAACTGAGATATGGTAAGATGCAAACAAAAGGAAATCTTTCATTATATAAGTCTGAATCATAATAAATCATGGGTTTATGGCTGAAAATACTTGCATGAGATTCTAATGCATAAGAGATGGATGAGTGAACTTTGCAACCATATGCATATGATGAATACATAAAAAAGAAATCTACTGCATATTTCTTAGCTTACATGAGCATGAATCGTGGTACCTTATGTAAAGAAATAAAGAGGAAAGATTAGTTTACACGCATAACATAATGCAGATTTCTTGATACATATTTTACACATGGGAATTGCTCTTACATGGAGCAACCATCTCATCAAGAAATTCTTATGTAAACAGCAAGGAAAACTTGGATTATATGTGAATGCATGGCATGTTTATCTAGTGCAGGAATTAAGTAAAAATAAAAGGATGGATGGTGGACCTACCTTGTCCAAGGTGTTCCTTCTTGAAAGATCAAAGATGATAAGATCCTTTTTGCTTTGGAAGGACTGGAAATGCTTCAGAATACAAGGAAATACTCAAGAGAAACGAGATTGGGTTGTAGAAATCAGTAGATAGCTTGCACTAGATCTTTCTTGGACCTGGATTGCTTGATCAAGATTTTTCTAACATCTCCAATGGCTACCTATGGGGGTCCTTATATAGGATTTTTCAAGGGTAATCTCCATGGAATGCAGGCAGCCTCGTAAACGAAAAGCTTGGCGCAGATTCCATGGCATATTCGCTGGTGAAGGTTACAGACATGGGAGGTGGAAAGCCAGCAGTCAGCAGCCTGAGAAGTGGCTGCATGCCAGCTTGGTGCGCCAGATAGGTGTGCCAGATCGATGCGCCAGTCTGATGCTCCAGCTAGGTGTGCCACTGTAGTGCTCTTGCTCGGTGCTCCAAACAGGTGCTCCACATTGGTGCTCTAACTTGGTGCTCTCCCCTACTTGTATGGATCTCTAATTGGGCTGTAGGCCTGTTATAAGCTTGTGGTCGGTTTAGTTAATTGGATTAGGTTTGCCACATCCAAAGCAACATCTGGAAAATCTATCTATGAGTCACCTCAAAATCGGGGTGTTTACAGCAGGAGTGATCATCGTCCTAGTATTCTCCTACTTGGAGAACCCTCACAAAGCTAACCTCTCTCTAGGAAGGCAATCCTGTCTCTTAGGACGCTATTAGCTACGGGGCACGTGTCCCACCCGCACTGGTCACCACAGGGTACACCTCCTCACGACGTCCTCCACATGGTGCTCAGGAAGGAGTGTCATATCTCCACGCCCGACAATACCCAAGCCTTAGTGCTCACAGTGACAACAAGAGTATCATAACTCCCTGTTATGCTACAAAACAACTCGACCCGTGGACCACATCCCTAGCCTCGATAAGACAGTCAGGGAGTCTCAGACCACCAAGACTCGATGACTCTCAGCCTCAAGTTTCTCAGCTCTGACCTCAACTAGAGAGACGTGCCCGACCACCTTGGAATGTCGTTAGATTCCCTAGTCCCGACGACACGGTCCCACGGTGTCTCGACCCACACACAAAAAATCAGGAAAACCATTTCCAAAACAGCCAACTCATTTCTTTAAAAACCATTTTATATCTTTGAAAATTCTTTCAAAACCTCGGTAAAACGACACATCAGGTGTCCCATGAAACCACCTCTAACGGCCCACTATCCCATCTCAAATGGGTAAAACAACCAATCCAGGAAATCCATGGGAAATACATTTTATAAAACAGTTGGGCCCTAAATCGGCATACCAAAATGGGATCAGTATACTGAAATTTCCTAGATCGGAAGACTGACTAGAATCGGTCTACCGAAATAGGTGCAGACACCCAAAACGGCAAACCGAAAATTGGACCGGTCGACCAAAGAATTCAGCAGACCGAATGCCGAATTTTGATCAGAGGACTTAAACTGACAGCATATCTAGAAAACGATCCAGAGCTCCATCCATGAAAATCGCCTAACATGGGACCCAGGGGCGGACCCCAAAACAAGCACCACAAAATCCAACTAAAACATATATTGTAGATCCTCAAGTCTACTCCAAATCTACACAAAGAAAACCAAAATCCATCCATCATATAGGGAGGGAGAAATAAATTCGAGAAGCCATAGGGGTCAAAAAAGACCCAAAACCACACATCACCATAAATGGTCATAAATGCTACCATAAATTCACAATAAATTCTAGGAATATAAATTTACCTAGATTTCATGCATTCCAATCATTTTCTACCATTTTCATGTTTTTTACAACATGAGGTGAGGTGCGTACTTGAAACGAGCTCTCCGGTGACCCAACTCCGGCCTTCGACCAACCTTGGCAATCCCATGTGTCTTTGGCCGTGCCAAGACCTCAAGGAATCCTCACTGAATCTCCCCGCACCACCATGAGTTGACGTACGGTGCTGCCGACCCTCGAGCACGCCAAACAAGGGGAGAGGAAGGTACAGGGAGCTGGAGGGGAGTGGAAATGGCATGGGGGAAGGGAAGAGTGGAAGGGGGGAGAGAGAGAGGTAGAAGGAGAGATGGAGGTGGCACTCGAGAGGAGGAGGGGAAGACGTGCGGAGGAAAGAGGAGAAAGAAGGTGAACTGGTCGTGCACCGGGCATGTATGGGCTTATAAAGGCATGCAATGCAGTAACTGGACGCTTGCGCACCAACGCATCCTGGCTACCCGCACGAGCACACCAAACCCACACCATCAACCAGTCCACCAACACGGGCCCACACATGGACCCACCCAAGGGTCCACAAGCACAATGGCACAATACATAGTGCCAACCACGCACAGGAACACGCAACCAGAAGCCGGTCCACGAGGCCCAAGGCCAAATCACAAAAACACATAGACGGGTCTTGGAACAGTAACACCCGTCTAGGAATAAATTCATTAAAATGTAAATAATTACAAGATGAATTTACGAGTGTTACAAGAAACTTCAATAGTCTCCGCCTTTGATCAGCATAACTCTTCTACCGACTCTGTACAACCACCAGCCTGTTATAGATCAAATCTTCATTGTCCACATATAGTTGCACAATCTCAGGACCAAGTAACTGACATTCACCAACTTCACTCCAACAAATGGGTGATCTACATGACCTATCATACAATGCTTCGTATAGTGTCATGCCTATGCTCGAGTAACAGTTGTTGTTGTAGGTAAATTCGATCAATGATAGGTGGTCCTCCCAAATCTCTTGTAGATTCATGGCACATGCTCTAAGCATATCCTCCAATGTTTGGATGGTCATCTCTATCTAACCGTCTAACTGAGGATGGAATGTTGTATTTAGAGATGAAATTCTGGCTGGGCCGGGCCGGGCCGGGCCTGCTGCAACAAACCATGGGCCCGGCACGGCCCATGGCCCGCATGTGGGCCGGGTTTACGGGCCAACGGGCCGGGCCAAGCCGGTCCATCGGGCCTGCTGCAACAAACCATGTTTTTTTTTATTAAAATTTTACTGTTGACGGGCCGACCCAGCCCTGGGTCTTTCGTGGGCCAAACTGGGCCTACTCCGCGGGCCTTGGCGGGCCTGCCCGTAGGCCTTGCACGGCCCACGGCCCACGGCCCACGGCCCACGACGGGCCTAGCCCGGCCCAGCCCACGTAATCTTTTCCCTGGCCCGGGCCGGCCCGGCCCGATTTCCATGTCTAGTTGTATTGTAGTTGAACACCGTGTTGAAAGCTTCTTGCAAAGACCTCCAGAACCTTAAGGTAAATCTCGTATTCCTATTAGACACACTGGACACAAGAACACTATGCAACTGAATAACCCCCGACACATACAACTCTATTAGTTGATGCTTTAAAAGATTCACTAGGATTTCCAAGAAGTAAGTGGACTTAGTTAGCCAATCCACAATCACCCGCACGGTGTTGTTCTTTCTTCTAATGCGCAGCAACTCAGTCACGAAATCCATAAAGATGTGTTTCCATTTTTGCTGTCCAAAGGCTGTAATGTCCCTCCAAGTCTCTAGTGCTCTGCCTTGACTAGCTAGTAAGTTGTACACTTCGCCACATGGTCAGTAACATTTTTCTTCACGTCAGGCCACCAAAAATTCCTCTTCAAGTCTTGATACACCTTCGTACTCTCTGAGTGAATGGCGTATCTAGACTGATGAGCTTCATCTAGTAATCTCTACTTGACCTCCTCATGCTAGGGTACATATAAGCGTAAATCATATCTTTGCTCTCCATATGTTCGAATAGAGAAATGAGGCTCTCCACCAGCCTCTAGCTTCTTAAAGATAGCCTGAATAAAAGGATCCAACTATTGACAAGTGATAATGAACTCCACCAACTTGGGACGAACTGATACATTGGCTACCCAAGTGCCAATCGTTGCCTGAGCTTGCCTCTTGAGCCTGCAACCCACTAGATCCTCTAACATAGTCCACTCCTTGACCATCAGGCTCGCCATCACCTGTGTACACCGACTCAGAGCATTGGTAACCACATTGACCTTTCCAGGGTAGTAGGACAAACTAAAATCGTAGTTCTTCAAATACTCTACCCATCTAAGCTACCTCAAGTTAAGGTCTCTCTGAGTGAAGATATACTTTAGGCTCTGATGATTGGTGAAGACCTTGAACTATTCTCCATACATGCAGTGTTGCCATAGTTTAAGAGTGAACACTACAACAGTCATCTTTAGATCGTGGGTCAAATAATTCTTCTCGTGATCCTTCAGTTGGCGAGAAGCATGAGTTACAACATTACCATGCTGCATCAGAACACAACCCAATCCTACACTACTGACATCATTATACACTGTGAAGCCATCACTTTGAAAAGGTAGAGTCAACATGGAAGCAGAAATCAGACGAGCCTTCAACTCATTGAAGCTCACTTCACAGTCATAGGTCCAACTAAACGAAACTTCCTTCTTAGTCAACTCTGTCAAAGGCACAACTATGGAGGAGAAATCCTTGATAAATCTCCGATAGTAGTCCGCCAAACCCAAGAAGCTTCGGATCTCCGTCACTGTCCTAGGTCTCCCAACTACTCACTGCCTCCACCTTAACAGGATCTACTCTGATGCCTTCTCCAGAAATCAAATGACCGAGGAACATAACCTCGCTCAACTAGAACTTACACTTGGAGAACTTTGCATATAGCTTGTGTTGCCTTAGAGTATCTAACACTACCCTTAAGTGTAAGGCATGAGTCTCCACATCTAGAGAGTAGACTAGAACATTATCCACAAACATTATCACAAACTAGTCTAGAAAAAGACTGGATATCCAGTTCATCAAGTTTATAAACACAATCGGTGTATTGGTTAAGCCGAAGGGTATAACCATAAACTCATAATGACCATACTATGTTCGAAAAATAGTCTTCTGAATATCTGAGTCCCGTATCCTCAACTAGTGATATCCCAATTTCAGATCAATCTTCGAAAACACAGAAGCAAAATACAGCTGATCGAGCAAGTCATCAATGCGGGGCAAGGGATACTTGTTCTTCACCATGATCTAGTTCAACATCTAGTAGTCGATACACAATCGGAGTGAACCATCCTTCTTGCAGACGAACAAGACAAGCGCTCCCCATGGAGAGATACTAGGTTTGATAAAGCCCTTGTCTAGTAACTCCTGCAATTGGGTCTTGAGCTCTGTCAGTTCCATTGGTGTCATATGATAGGGAGGCTTCGAAACAACATTAGACCTTGGAACCAACTCGATAGAGAACCTTACTTCCTTGTAAGGTGGCATGCCAGGCAAATCATGAGGAAACACGTCAAGATATTCACAAACTATAGAGATGTTGTGAACACCCAACTTCGGAGAAGTGGAGGTAACTACACTAGCTAGATACCCCATACAACCATTAACTAATGACTTATAAGCCTTCATTGCCAAGATGACAAACTTAGGCTCACCCTAACAGACATCTTATATAAAGAAGGTGTTGTAAATATGTCTTGAATTATATCTTTGTTTAGGATTAGTTTGGTCATTTGACCAGTTAGGTGCCCTAGTATTTAAGAAGGCTAAGGCACAGAAT